>CM035412.1:193626568-193739068 GCA_020310875.1 Ceratopteris richardii
CTATCTATCTATCTATCTATCTATCTATCTATCTATCTATCTATCTATCTATCTATCTATCTATCTATCTATCTATCTATCTATCTATCTGTCTGTCTGTCTATTTGTCTATCTATCTATCTATCTATCTATCTATCTATCTATCTATCTATCTATCTATCTATCTATCTATTTATCTACACAAATGATATGAGCTAAACATGGGGTCTATTTGGTGTTTATTGTGTTAGAATAACTTACAATGACCTTTGGAGTAATGAATTCGAGAACAGGGATTATGATCATAACATCAAAACCATAGTGTGCATTTTTCTTCCTTTATATTATCGCTACATACTTAATATAATTTAGGGTTCATTAAAACAATTCAAATTATAGCCAATACACTACAGGATTCATAATACTTAAGTTAGACAAATAGAATTTGGCGATACAGATTTTGGTGATACAATAGAATTTGGAGATAATATCCAAATTAGGCTTACAAAAACATACATTGCATTATAAACATCTCATATAGATATCTGCATTCATCCTTAGAATTATTTTTGTAATACAGACAATTCTGCAATCACCAACAGTTCTATAAGATAGTCTTTTCTACTCCATAATTTCGGACTCACTACCTCTTCCATTCCGCATAGACATGTTATACTTCTACATCACCATTCCAAACTTTGAAATATAAAAGATATTGCACTTTTGGAAATAACTCTTCAAATCTCACAATAAGACCCTTCTCCTATTACAGAGAAATATGAATTTACAAAATATTGATTAGTTTGTTCCCATAGCTAACATTGTCACACATGATGGATCGAAACCCACTAAGTAAAAATTATGTTTTATACATCATCATAATAAGAATTATAGAGTAACTCCTCTCTGTAAGTAGCCAGGCCTCCAGTCATTCCATGACATGTTGGTCCTGTTTCCTTCTACTCTTGATGTACTTGTAAACAAGTGGTATAGCCTATAGAGAGTACACACGCAAAATCAAAATTGAAAGAAGAGTGTACTCACAAAATGAAAGAGTGTGTGAGACTCAAAGTGAGTAGACTAAGAAATGGATAAACTCACATGGATTAGAAATGAGCTTGTCAAGAGCATGGAGTAGGCTCCTCAAGCTTTTAACCAATGACAAAGTGAGGGAGAGGCCCCCTTTATATAGGTTTTGAGGGGGCTCTCCAAAACACATCATATGTGGTATAATTCCTCTTGACGGAGAATGAATATAGTGGCAGAAGCAAATGGAAAGGTATCCAAATATAATCAGATACAATATAAAAAGGAAATCAAATGGAAATGGATTGTCTCTTAGATACAAAATAGAGATGCACTCATATTCTCAACACCCCCTCTGGAGCTCCATTTTGTAGAGTATGGAGGCTGCTAAGGTATGAGAGAAATGTCCACCATGAGTGTAGCAGCAACATCATGAGCATCAAAAAGAAAGTCTCCATGTGGAATTCCACAGTCTCAAGTGGGATCAACTATGTGTGATTGCTAGATACTCCATATGATGGCCACTAGATGGATCAAGTGAATGCTCCATAGATATGCCACTAATGGGGTACATGAATGGAACCAGATCTCATTTGGATGAGATCATCTCCATGCTAGATGATGGGTTTTGGTGGGCTAAGCAAGAGGAGCAAGGAGAGGATGGAGGAAGAGAGAGGAGAAGAGAGACATGTGCACACGTGTGGGAGCCTCGAAACCCACATAATGATCTTCTTGAGGCAATTCTCTATAAATGGTATATGTATATGAATCTAGGGCTAAGGTCACATGACCCTTACATCCTCAAAAATCTCCCACTTAAGGGTCAATGTGACCATAAGTTGCAACATATACAAATAATGATGTAGGGCTATAAAAAATGTACAAGAAGAGTCTAGATCTCAACCCATACACATCAACCTACACCAACTGCCTCAAACAAGGTGTGTCCATGCACCTCAAACTAATCTAGACTCATATAAAATAGATTCCAGCTCACATCTAACTGATGCAAGAACTGATGAAGCTCCTACAAATCTCCCACTTGCTCCATGCATGTGCCAATCATCGAATGACTGACAAATCCAAGTGCAAATGCTCCAATACCAACTATAATGTCTGGTCTTGATCTTAATAACTCGTACATCAGACTCTCAAATGCTAACAAAACGTGTGATATCATGGCTAACCTAACCATGTCAGTCATGCCTATATCCAATGCATCGAATGCATCCAAATCACCATCGTGAAGACTGACATGTCCTAATATATCTATGTCAACATCTAGCATGAGCAAATCCAAGAATGACTACATAACTAGTGACTCCTCAACATCCAAATTAGCCATCCTCTCTACCAAGAATGTGGTTACACTACAAGAATAACGGGGGTGTAAGGACACCCCTGATTGAAAAAAAAGCAAGCATCATCGCTTACGCAATGCTTCTTAAAAAAAGCATCACATAAGGGATGTCTGAGAAAAAACCCAAAAAATTAAATTGGGGTTGTCGCATATGTGATGCTTAGCATCACTTATGTGATGCTCATGCCAAGCATCACTAGAAGCATCAAAGCCTAGCGACACTTATAGCAAGATGGATCTTATGATAGATGGTGTGTGGTAGAGCATGATAGATCTTATAATACACAATGTGTGGTAGAGCATCTTAGCTCTTATGATGCACATCTAATTAGATGTGCATCATAAGATCTAAGATGCTCTATTACACACTGTATCTATCCTGCTTTACCATGCCAAGTGTATCATCATGCTCCACACTACACAACATAAACATCGATGTCAAGTTGATGTTCTAACTCTAATTGAGTATCATCAGAATGCTCTACATGAGCATCCACATCATGATCTAAAGCATCCAATTGATTTTCCTTGGTGGTATCACTGGTGCAGGTCTTGTCAGTGATGGTTGTGGGGAGGGTGATGTTTCTATAGGTTGAAGGCATGGGATGGTGCCGCACATTCTCTTTGTCTAATGGGAGGTGGACCCTCTACCACGTTTGAATGCTTCCAACCCGAGATGAGTGAGTGCCCTTTCTACTAGAATAACATACACTAAACACATGTATACAATTCTCGTGATATCACAATAGTTGTTGAGCACTTCCTTGTGAAGCCACCGTGCATTGGTGGCACACAATTAGCATATTATCCAGTGTGATAAGTCAATGTGGAGTGACATGTTTTGGGCCAAATAGAAGCCGAACAAAATTTTCTTGTGCAGCTATGTAAAGTGGACTTGTCTTGGAAAAGAAAAATGTTCCATACACATTCTGAGTGATGCTGACAAATTGGGTGTGTTGCCAAACATCGGAGTCAATTTCAGCACATCACTTTTCTTCATTTCTTTAGAAATCATGGTTTCTTTGTATGAGGGAATGTGTCCTCTTCATCTTAAGTGCTTCTCGTACTAGTTTATGCGATATCTTGAATTTCTTGAGGTATTGATCTGGTAGTAGAGGAGGTAGTACAAATGTCCCTAGTACATCTTTGTGAATGCCCAGTTGTAGAGCATGGATCAAGAAGTAACATCGATAGAAATTTGGGTTTGGTAAAAGTTTCACAGAGTATTTTGCCAAACCTAATTTCTCCTTGATGGGCTAGAACTCTTCATAATTTTGTATTCCTAATACTCTTGAGAGAAAAATTGAAACCTGCCCCAATGATGGTCAAACTCTAATTTTGGCCATATGTACTTGGCATCTATGAGAGGTCCTATTAAACCTTGGAACCAATGTGATTTGACATTGACTCTATCTATTCAACCTTTAGGAGGTTCTTCGATGGGGATCTCACCTTGAAACCCAACAAATTCCCTAGGTGGAAGGAGTGGATACTCTTGAATGGGGGGTCTCTATGGTCAATTGCACATTGGTTGGGGCCTATTGTTGAAGGGTCTGCTACTCGCATATTTGAATTCTTGTGACTTGAGAGATCTACTACACAAGGAAAACATATTAATATTGAAATAAACCCTAATCCCAATATGGCAAGACCTTTGTACCTTTCCAATACGGACATGCTTCCTATGTAGACCTTTGTAGTGTAGTAGTGCCCTTTTTTACATGTGCCTAATGTATGTCTCTAGACCGCCTATATGCATGGGATAATGCATGAGCTCATCATGTTTTTGGTGATTCTTAAGTACATTACAAGGTTTGTGAGATATGGATTTGTTGCAAGATTGATTATGAGAGATGTTCCCTTATGGGACTACATGGTGAGGCGAATGATTTATTTATTTTTTTAGATAATAATGAAAGTGTTTGGCTTGGGGCTATTTAGGCACCCATTTCCATATTGTCCTAGGAGATTGTTTACAAGACTTGTCAATTATATGTTGGGTGTGTAGAAGTGTGAGAGACACACGAGAAGCACACACAAGGAGCACAAATGTAGCAAGACACACAAAGAAGACGAATAGTTGGAATAGCTCTCTCTATTGACAATAAACCGAACTGAAGTAAGATATGAATACTAATCCCTAAGTACAAAGTACCACCACATATGAGAGTATCAAGTATGTGATAACATGGGGAAAAAACCTCTAGCCAACACTAGAGTAAAAAGTGCCCATGTATAGGGAAAAGGTTCACATCAAAGCTACTTCAGGAACACATGTGTAACAAACCCCCCTGGAGCGAATGATGTGAACACATACAGGAAGTGACAGATCAACCCCCACAAGGTAATAAGCCTAAAGCTTTGTGAAAGGATTCCAAATTTATCGTGAAAGAGATTTCATGAATATGTCTGTTACATTATCTTGTGTAGGCACATATACCAAATCAATATCTCCTACATGAAGGCGCTCTCTCACATAGTGATAATGCACCTCAATATGTTTGGATCGTGCATGAAACACTAGGTTTCGTGCAATAGCCAATGCACTATCAGCAAGAATATGCATAGAAGCATCAATCTCCATGCAAAGATCCATTAATAAGCATCTCAGCCATATACACTCCACTGTAGCTGTGAAAATTGCCTTGTACTTAGCCTCACAACTCGATGTTGCCACTATAGGTTGCTTCTTACTCAACCAAGATATGCATGAGTCTCCAAGGAAAAATCAATTACCACTAGTGGACACCTGAGTATCATAACAACCAGCCCAATTGCTATCTATAAAAGCATGCAAGATGGTTGAATATCTTTGCCATAAAAGATACCTAAGCTCAAAGTGCCTCCGAGATATCTAAACACATGTTTTACTATATTCCAATGCTTAGTCCCAGGGCTATGCATGAATCGGCTCAATTGGGAAACTGCATACTGTATATTTGGCCTTGTGTTGCATGCATATATAAGACATCCCATGGCTTGCTGATAAAGAGAAGTGTCAAATGCATCACTAGAATCCTCAACTCAGAACCTGAATCCTATCTCAAATGGTGTGGAAACCAGCTTGCAATCCTCAAAGTCAAAACGTTGAAGTAGTTTTTCAACATACTTTGCTTGATGCATAACAATTCCCCCCTCAATGGATACAAACTCGATACCATGATAGTAGCTCAAAAAATCAAGTTAAGTGACATCAAAAGTATGTTGCAAATCAACCATAAGAATTTTAAGTTTTGCATCACATGGCCCATTCAAGAGTATGTTATCGATATAAAGAACAAGCACTGTAAGATCAACCCCATCTTTGCGTACATAGAGTGCGCTTTCAATTGGACTACATGTGAAGCCAAGAGCAATCAAGTGCTTATGGATTTTGTCATATCATGCATGTGGAGCTTGCTTGAGACCATACAAGGCTTTATGCAAGCAACAAACCATATGCTCTTGCCCTTTCATAGCAAATCCAGGAGGTTTCTTCACATAGTCCTCTTCTTGCAAATCACCATTCAAGAAAGCTGTTTTTATGTCCAACTGATGTACTTTCCAATTTCGATGGGTAGCCAATGCAACCATGATATGAATGGTAGTCATGCATGAAGTAGGTGCAAAAGTTTCCTCATAGTCAATGCCATATTGTTGTGCATTCCTTTGGCAACCAATCTATCTTTGTAGCGATCAAAGCTACCATCAGACTTTCTCTTAATCTTGTAAACCGTGTCAGCCAAAACTAGTAGAAGCCTATCAAGGGATGATAGAGACTAAGAGAGGGAGAGTGTTGCAGAGAATTAAATAGAACTCAAGACAAGAGAGAGCAAAAAACAAAACAAAAGAAGAGAAGAGAAGCAAGCCCCCAAAATTTTCAAGAAATGGCTCATTTTCTTTTCCCTAAAACCTTCATAAAACATTAAGAAGCATTGTAAATGCTCTAGAGGAGTCTTCTAGATGCAAAATCCCTGAAGAGTGTAACATTACCTTTGTACAATAGTAAGAATGTAGTGATTTATAGGGAAAGTGATAGTCTCTTATGTGAAAGGACCAAAATTTGGGCACATGTATATAAGTCTATTGTGACTCTTTCGTAAAGACTATTGCCATTTGGAAGAACTAACTAACAAAATTTTCAAATTTGCTTCTTCTTGTCTATGTAACATCTTCTTCATGAGTTTGTGTGTGTGCATGAGGCATGGAATGCATGCCTAGAAGTGTTGTCTAGCCCTTTCCCATCTTATTTTGTTGTCTATGTATGTGTGTGAAGTGTAGAAAGTCTAAAAGTGAGAGTTATCATTTCTTGCAACCTTTTTTTGGTCGTAACTTGAAGCAGAGAGGTCCTATCAAGCTGAACATACCACCATTGGATGCATTCAAGAGCTCTAGAAGGAATCGGGTGTTGACTATTATTGAGTACTGGAACTGAGAGATATCACTCGATTTGTGTTTGCTAGTGCACCAAGTATCGTGATACACACATTTGTGTAAGAGGTTATTGATATATTTAGGTAGTGATGTGTGTAAACACTCTAGGACCGCCGAGGTACTTTTTTCCCTCTTTAGGAGGTTTTTTCCCCCCGGCTTGTATATACGCCTATTGCCCTAATGGGCTACTTATCTTTGTACATTCTAGTGGTAATACATTTAGTATTGTGTGTTGTGTTCCAAGCTTCTTCTTCTTCCTTGTGTTGTTCACGTGCTTCCGTAGACATCTAACTCCAACAATTGGTATCAGAGCAGGTCGTCGCTTCATGTAGAGCATCATCGACACTCCTCCGGTTGCAGTCTCAAGATTGCAAGAATTTTGGTGAGCATACTCAGCGTGTTTCCAAGATCAAACCTGCTTTGCTTTGTCTGCCAAAATCATGATGTGAGCTCATTTCGACCTCCGAATGCACTGTCACAGTGCTTGTGTAGGCTATTTTGTCTTTTTGTGCCAAAGGCATATACCAATTTCAGTTTGCCAGTATAAGCATCTCAAAGTCTGCTACAGGTTTAGCAGAATTCATCTTGACAGTTCTGTTCAACTTTTTGAGATACAGTCAATTTTCTACATCAAGGTATTTTAGTCACCGGCCATGGCTGAAAGCAGTGATGTATTTCGTATGTTGGCTGTTGAGGATAAGTTGGATGGTATCAACTACCCATTGTGGGCTTATATGATGCGACATGTATTGGTTGCAAAAGGTTTATGGAACATTATGCAGGGTGTTGAAAAACGTCCTATCATACCTGCGACTGTTACAATTGCACGTATTGAAGCTAATGCAGAAGGTGTCGAAGATGATGATATTCTGCATATTCCTATTTGTGATGCGGTTTCTGTTACACCTACTATAGATAAAATTTGTTGGGATGGCACAGATGCCTAGGTACATGCATTGATAGCTTTGTCTCTCAAACATGCCATTATTCCTCACATACGCTCTTGTAGAATAGCTAAGGATGCTTGGGATATACTTACCACATTGTACCAAGCTAGGAATGAGGCTCGTGTTGCTTACCTCCGAAAACAGTTGGAGAGTGAGCACATGAATGAAGGTGATTTTATGGACAATTTTCTAACAAAGATCAAAGACTTGAAGGAACAGTTGATTTCTGCCGATGAGGTTATACTAGATAGCTCACTTGTGCAGACCATTCTGAATAGTCTTCGTCTATTGTTTGATTGATGATGAAAGGCAATCCAAATTCCTTGGCATGGCCAAAAAACAGAGTGGGAAGAGACACCAACTCTCACTTCTAGACTTCTTATGCTTCACACACACATTAACAATGAAAAGAGATAGGGAAGGGCTAGACAACACCTCTAGGCAAGCATTCCATGCCTCAAGTCACACACAAGCTCATGAAGAAGATGGTACACATGCAAGAAGAAGAAAATTCCAAAATTTTTTCATTTAGTTCTTCCAAATGGAAATAATCTTTACAAAAGAGTCACAAGTGGCATATCCATGTGCCCTTATTTTGGTCCTTTCACATAAGAGACCGACACCTTATGTATAAATCATTAAGTTCCTACTCTTGTACAAAGTTAATGTTACAATCTTTCGAGATTAAGCATCTAGAGGACTCCTCTAGAGCATTTTCAATGCTTTTGAATGTTTTGGAAAGGATTTAGGGAAAAGAAAATGAACCATTTCTTGAAAATTTTGGGGGCTTGATTCTCTTCTCTTTTTTTTTTCTTTTTCTTTTTGCTCTCTCTTGTCTTTAGTCCTCTTTAATCCTCTGCAACACTCTCCCCCTCTTAGTTTCTATCATCCCTAGACAGAGTTCTGTGGATTTTCTTGACACACAACAAGTGATTGAACTTGGGATACATACTATAATTGAGAAATGCATTTCAAGGAAGTTGATATAATGTAACAAGAGTAATGCATGACATTAAGATTTGTATAGGTTCATTCGTAGATGTACAAAAATTTAATATTTTGCTTTTGCAATCTTACAATGTTGTACTTGGTATGCATTTTTTTCATCATTATAACTCACATATTGACCATACACATACATTTAATTTTGAATTTTAAGGTCAACTCATGTCTTTGTTTACAAGGCATGACTTCCAACAATTTTCATTAATGAGTCATACTCAAGTATATGACATGATTTGGACAATATTTGATAGGTTTAGTAAATATGCATATTTCATTACATATGTAAAAAGAGCTAATATGTACCTTAAGCTACTAAGTTTTTTATTAAATGTATTTCCCACCATTATGGTTTCACAAAAGTCATGTTGCCTGATTGTGTATGTTTGTTTTTGCAATATTTTTTTGGTTGCATTATTTCAACATTTTGGTTCAAAGATAAACTTTAGTCTTGCATTTTATCCTCAAATTAATGGGAAAAGTGAAGCTATAGATAGCACTATTATTGATTTATACAACTACTGGCTGTGCACCTTTTGAAATTGTTTATGGTAAGAAGCTTCCCATTCCCATGTCACTCACTCAAATTGATATTCCTATGGTTGATTATATTTCTCGAGATCACATTTCTATAGTTCAAAAAGTTTGCAAGCACATTAGCAAAACTCAAGAATGTTACACTCGTAATGTTAATAAGAAACAATTAGCAAAAGAATTAAAGAGAAATGATTTAGTATGGTTATGTACCATTAAACAAAGTTTGAAAAATATTTTAAAACATCCTAAATTTAAACTCGCACCATGCTATTATGTGGTTAAGATAAGGATCACCATAGATTGAATTTTGGTAAAGAAAAGCTAAGTTTCTCTATAAAAGAAAGCAAATTTTTGCCTACTTTTCGAAGGGCCGGTCTCATTGTAATCTCTATTCTCAATGTAATAGAAACCCTATAAATCCACGTACTTGAGAGACTTTTTGAAGAGATTGCATGGGGGGAGATCGCACCCAATACTCTGTACTATTTCATCTATTGCACAACTATTTTTGTGTTTTCTTTTTGTAGATTTCGTACTCTTTATGTATAGATCTCACAAAAAAACTCAAGGGTTGTAGATCTCGCACAAAGGAATTATTAAAAATTCAATCTTTAACATCTAGTGTTTTCAAGTTTTACAAATGAAACTTGGTAAGTTGAAATTCATTTTGAAACGAGCACCAATCATTAATGGAATTAAAAAAAGTACAAGTCTAAGAAGTAATAGATCTAGCTCGATTAGAATAGAAGCAAGAAACGATCCCAAGGTTCAAGGTACCTTTATTGAAGTGGAAATGTAATCTAGATGGTATGGGACGTCTAGGATTACACTACCATCAAAGTGGATTGGCTCATATGGGATGTTGGATGTATGGGTAAATAAAGCTTGAATTGGGAGACATATTTTAGTAAGATTTGATGAAATTAAGAAAAATCTCTAAATAGTTCTTTTAAACGAGGGGAATAATAAAAGATTGAAAATAAACTCTTTCAAAATCTAATAAAGAGAAATAGAAAGAGCATAATTTTCAATAAACCCTCATGCAATTTTCGAGGATGAAAACTCTTGAGCAAGGAAGAGTCCCGAAGAAGCTATACCCTATGATCTAAAAAGAACAAATAAGGCATTGCAAGGTAAAGGATATGGAAGAGATTGTTATACTTTATGGAATAATGAAATGTTATATGGATTTTAATATCTTGAAGGTTTTAATGTGATTTGTGTTTTGATTTAGCAAGTGAAGACTCATAAGGGTGTGAATGCATGTGGACTTATTCAAATATTTAGAAGACTATTTAGAAGATAGTATTTTAGTTATTTTTTGTAAAAATAATAGATCGCTTTAGAAAGAAATGTTTTTGTAAAAATAGTAGATTGCTTGAAAAGCGATGATTTTGTAAATAAAGCAGATGTTCGTAAATGCACTCTTTTTGGAAGCGCCACCCTCATGTATGTTCTATTCAAGACGTAATGCAAAAGACCTATAAATACACATGCTTTGATAGACTCGTCCATCAGAGTATGTGGGGGGAGGTTGTACCCAATCTGGTGTCAATTCTCTTATCCCATTCTATTCTCTGAGTTCTTTTTTGATATTTCATTTTTGTACTATCCTTTGCATATGTGCATCTCCGGGATCCAATCAATAGTGGTATCAAAGCCAAGGCACGTCTACAAATGTGGTTTCTCAACATCCAGTTGTGATTCGTGTTGTTCGTTTCATTAAGGATTCAACATCCATCTCAACCATTTGGTCCAAGTTTTTGTTTATCAAGTTCGTTTATTTTTTGTTCACCATTTTTTTTTTTTTAAGAATTTGGTATTGTGCATTATGCTCATTGTACTCACTATGCTCCTTGTGCTCACTGTGCTCACCATACTCTTTGTAATCGCTATGCTCTGTGCTCACTATACTCATTGTATCCCCTGTGCTCACTATGCTCACTGTACCCATTGTACCCCCTATGCTCACTGTGCTCACTATGTAAGACAATAGTTACGCAATATAACACAGGAGCAATAGCAGAGAAGATAATAGATATAGGACAATCTCAACAATTTTCTACTAGCAACAAGTACAAGGATGATGGCGTTGTCCACCCGTGCGCTCTCAAGGTAGAGCTTAAATGGTGATCTAGACAACTCTAGATAGGGAGATACAAGGTAGAGGTATGCTGGCTCAACTCGGTGTCTTAGGTAGTGCAGAAGTCATGTATATATAGGATCATGGGTGGCCTGCCATGGACGGCTATACATGGGCGGTAGAGCGTGGGCGGCCACCGCCCGCGTAATTGCCATACACGGCTTAGACTGGTTGAACCGACCTAACAAATATAAATGATTTCTTACTCCGACAGGGAATATTCCATGGAATATTCCCTTTACCGTCGGGCTGGGGTGCTACCCCCGGACCCCCACCAGGGGGCCCGCTGGCCCCTGGGACCCCCCAGCCAGGGGGCCCGCTGGCCCCCTTGGACCCCCCAGTCGAGGCTTCTCACCGCTGCCCCGGACCCCACAATTGGGGACCCTGGTAACTCCCTTTCCTTATAAGATCTTACATGGTCCAATATGACCTTCATCCAACATTCAAGTTGGGATTCCCATCAATTGGGTAATGCACGCTTGGCTTCTCCTCATAAAGGGGGCCTTACAAAATGTGCATACAATCATGAGGGGTAGACATTGATCATATACTAACACCCCCCCTCAATGTTTACCGATGATAAATCAAGTAGGTCTCGGTCCTATGCCCATCTGTTGAAGATGCTTGTTGAGCTGCTCTCTTCCAAGTGCTTTAGTGAATATGTCAGCACAATTTGCCTCTGTTGGGCAATATTCTAGCTCCACAATTTCATCTTCAATTAGCTCACGAATGTAATGGTACTGTACTTCTATGTGCTTGGTGCGAGCATGAAATACTGGGTTCTTTGCAATAGCCATACAACTTTGATTATCACACTTGAGTACAGTTGGCATATTTGATGGAAAGCCTAGATCTGCAAGAATTCTCCTTAACCAGACTGCCTCACAAGAAGCAAAACAAGCTGCTTTGTACTCTGCTTCAGTGGAGGAGAGTGCGAGAGTTGGTTGCTTCCTACTTACCCAAGAAAATATTCTTGAACCAAGTGAGAAACAATATCCAGAAACTGATTTTCTAGAATCACAATCTCCAGCCCAATCTGAATCACAATATCCTTGGAGTGTATCACCTGTGGTATACAAAATACCAAAATCCAAGGTTCCTGCAATGTACCTTAGAATTCGCATTCCAGCATTCCAGTGACTCTCCTTAGGTTTGTTGGAAAACCTGCTTAACACTCCAACAGCATAGCAAATGTCTGGTCTAGTGTTGCACAGAAAAATAAGACTTCCAACGAGCTTCCTATACTTCTTAGCATCTACATCAGGCATGTTATCATCCATAGATAGCTTATGATTTACCTCCATAGGTGTGCTAGTTGGTTTGCAGTCCATCATTCCAAATGCCTTGAGAATTTCTTTGGAATATTTTTGTTGTGAGATGAAAATGCCATCCTTCCTTTGCCATACTTCAATTCCCAGACAAAAATGGAGTAGACCTAAGTCTGTCATTTCAAACTCAGTTCCCAAGCTGATCCGAGTTTGATTGATGAGTTCCTGATGATCTTCTGTAATGATCAAATCATCTACATATACAATGACAACAACTAGCTTGCTATCCCTTTTCGTTACATACAAGTTAGCATCAGAAGTACTTCTTTCAAAACCCATATTTTTGAAAAAATGATATATTCGTTGGTACCAAGCCCGTGGAGCTTGCTTAATTCCATACAAAGCTTTCTTCAACCTACAAACTTTATTTTTTGAATTGGGCACCTCAAAACCTGGTGGTTGAGATACATATACCTCCTCCTTGAGGTGACCATTCAAAAATGCAGATTTGATATCCATCTGGAAAATAGGCCAAGACTTTTGTGCAGATACTGCAAGTACCGTCCGAATAGTTGTCATGCGTGCTGTTGGTGCAAAAGTTTCTTGAACATCAAATCCTTCAATCTGTGAAAAACCCTGTGCAACTAATCGTGCCTTATACTTTTCTAATGTTCCATCAGCTTTATACTTAGCTTTCCAAATCCATTTAGTACCTATTACCTTCTTCTTTGGCGGCAAGTCGACTAGATCCCATGTATCATTTTTGACTATACTATCATACTCAGACTGCATTGTCGCTCTCCAATCTGGATCATCAATGGCTTCTTCAATAGTGGTAGGTTCCTTTATCGAACCCATGATATCTTCCATTAGAGCCATGTTAACAATGTGTTCTGAGGCTCTTCTTTGCTCCTCTATTCTCTTTGATCTTCGTAATCCATCCGATGATGATTCTGGTACATCTACATGTGGATTGTGATCATCAAAGAGCTGTTGTGCCCACTTCGGTAGTGGCTTACGCTGTGCAGCTACAACTGGTTGGCTTTTTATTGAGGAAATTTCTCCATCAGATGTTTCCTCCTCCTCAACTTTAACATGTCTTTTGATAGGCACAAGGTGAGATATTTCTCCGCTTGATGAGATAGTAGATTTACCTTTATCTTCTACTAAGTGTGGTCGTTCATCAAACACCACATCTCGGCTGACAAAAATCTTCCTTGCCTCAGGATCCCATAACCTGTATGCTTTAGACTCTTCACTATATCCTAGGAAGACACACTTTTTGCTTTTTGAATCCAACTTTGATCTTGTTGAATCAGGAATATGTGCATAACAGAAACAACCAAAAATTCTGAAATGCAAAACTGAAGGCTTTTTACCAGAATATGCTTCTTGAGGAGTCATCCCCTTTAGTGCTTTTGTGTAGCTTCGATTGAGGATGTAGACTGCTGTATTGACTGCTTCTGCCCAGAATGAATTAGGCATGTCTTGAGCCTTCAACATACAACGAGCCATTTCAACTACTGTCCTGTTCCTGCGCTCAACAACGCCATTTTGTTGGGGTGTATGAGCTGTGGTAAGTTGCCTTTTCACACCATGCTCCTTACAGTAATTGTTGAATTCTGTTGACAAGAATTCACCTCCTCTATCTGTTCTAAATTTCTTCAGTTTCCTTCCTGATTCATTTTCTACATACTTATGCCACGTTTTAAATTTTTCAAAAGCATCAGCCTTCTCTCGAATGAAATCAACCCACATCTTTCTACTATAATCGTCGACTAACAGCAAGAAGTAGAAAGATCCTCCTAAAGCAGGTGTAGACATTTTACCGTAGAGATCAGCATGTACCAACTCTAGAGGAGCTTGAGATCGATTGCTGGTCTCTCTTGGAAATGCCTTTCGTTGTTGCTTGCCCATCATACAAGCTTCACAAGGTTCCTACAACTCTGAAAATGTAGGCATATGAGCAACCATCCCTGTTCGTTGCATCTCCTTCAAAAGTGCAAATCCGAGATGCCCAAATCATCGGTGCCATAACCTGCTTACATCTTTATCTTCTGTAGCAGTTAAAGCACTTAACTCATACAAGTTATCCCGTCGTATGCCTTTACCTACAACATTACCTGATGAATCCATGATTTCCGCACCACTCTTATTGAAGTGAACTTCGAGTCCACGATCTGTTATTGCAGAAACTGACAACAAATTTCTTTTGAGTGTAGGTACATAGAGAACATCGGATAACTTTTTCTCAACACTTGGAGAAGTGATAAAAGAGATGGTTCCAGTTCCTTCAGCTGGACACTTGGAGTCATTTCCCACCACTACATTGATGGATTCCCGTAGAGGCACTAGGGAACTATACCAATCCTTTTTACTAGTCATATGGCGAGAAGCTCCACTATCTAAAATCCATGGCTCATCAACACGAGCTTGAGCAGATGAACATACCTCTTCAATAGCTACCCAAAGTTCCAGCTCTGTGTTGTTTGCAGACTCTTTGTTCTTCCATGATGATTTTACATTCTCATTCCGTTCATCAGCTTGCTTCTTTCTGCAATCCTTGATGGCATGGCCTTTCTTTTCACAATAGAAGCAACTTCCTGTGAACTTTTTCTTCTTTGGCTTCTTCTTTGATCCCTCTGAAGAGCCTTTACCTTTTGCATTTGCTGAGAATGCAGCATCACTTGTACTTTGCCGATTCTTCAGCCGCATCTCTTCTTCTAAAAGCATGGCACAAAACTCTTCAAATGTAAGAGGAGTTGGCCTTACCTGAGTGTTAAGGGCTGTTACTAATCCATCATACTTTGCTGGGAGAACACGTACAGATCTTCGAGCCAGCTCTTCTGGTGTTATAACAACACCAACTGTAGCCAATTGATCTTGAAGATGCTTTATCCGTTTGATAAAATCTTCAGCCTTTTCAGAATCAGAATGTTTTTCATTTGCCAACTGATTTTCTAAATTCTGTATCCTAGTGTGGTTCTTGGTCTCATATTGTCGAGCCAATATGCCCCAAGCCTCATGTGCTTTAGTAGTATGTTGAACTAAAGTAAGCACAGAATCACTTACACTAGTGACAATCGCATATAATGCATCAGCATTCCGCCTCTTCCAAGCTCGTAGAAGATCTGGATCTGGCTGAATCATCAATCTTGAATTTGCTGGATCTTCAACTGGTATAGGCTCTGGATCCAATCCCATCGGTCCCATGACAGTGTCAAGTAATTCATAGGAGTCCAAAATTGCAGAAATTTTGAACTTCCAGAGTGTATAGTTGGTTCCATCCAGCTTCCCTTCAGTGAATGCAGGTGGACGAATTCAAATAGGTGCAGCATTAACATTAGCTGAAGCACCAAGACTACTGTTCGACGATGAAGCCATCATGTAATCACTCGAATAATCTACTGATATTCTAGTCTGCTAGTAGGCTAAAATAATGATACTTCTCAAGCTATTCGAACCTTACAGCTCTGATACCATGTAAGACAATAGTTACGCAATATAACACAGGAGCAATAGCAGAGAAGATAACAGATATAGGAGAATCTCAACAATTTTCTACTAGCAGCAAGTACAAAGATGATGGCGTTGTCCACCCGTGCGCTCTCAAGGTAGAGCTTAAATGGTGATCTAGACAACTCTAGATAGGGAGATACAAGGTAGAGGTATGCTGGCTCAACTCGGTGTCTTAGGTAGTGCAGAAGTCATGTATATATAGGATCATGGGTGGCCTGCCATGGACGGCTATACATGGGCGGTAGAGCGTGGGCGGCCACCGCCCGCGTAATTGCCATACACGACTTAGACTGGTTGAACCGACCTAACAAATATAAATGATTTCTGACTCCGACAGGGAATATTCCATGGAATATTCCCTTTACCGTCGCGCCGGGGTGCTACCCCCGGACCCCCACCAGGGGGCCCGCTGGCCCCTGGGACCCCCCAGCCAGGGGGCCCGCTGGCCCCCTTGGACCCTCCAGCCGGGACTGCTCACCGCTGCCCCGAACCCCACAATTGGGGACCCTGGTAACTCCCTTTCCTTATAATATCTTACATGGTCCAATATGACCTTCATCCAACATTCAAGTTGGGATTCCCATCAATTGGGTAATGCACGCTTGGCTTCTCCTCATAAAGGGGGCCTTACAAAATGTGCATACAATCATGAGGGGTAGACATTGATCATATACTAACACACTATGCACTTTTCATTGTTCGAGTTCGGTTCGGTTATCAAATTAGTTTATCAAGTTCGTTTATCAATTTGGTTATCATTCGATTACTCACTGTGCTCATTGTATGCATTGTACCCATCGTACTCCCTATGCTCACTATGCTCAATGTACCCACTGTACCTCCTGTGCTCACTATGCGCTGTTCACTATTCGAGTTTTGCTTGGTTATCAAATTAGTTTAACAAGTTTGTTTATCAATCGGTTATCATTTGGTTACTCCAAGGCATCAACTAAGGCATAGAACTATGGCAGAACTTTGACATCTTTGGCTTCTCTGGCACTCATGGTTCTCTCCGTTCACTTTGGTTCCCTTTGGTTTTGTTGGCTATGCACGAACCAATTCTAACTTATGAGTGGCAATAAGTGCTTAGTTATTTCCCTAGTTAGCTTACCTATTTCTCTAGTTAGCCTACTTAGTTCCTTATTTAGCATGTAGGGGATTTGGACCCACAACCTCTTATTTCCAAGAGCTAAGCTTTATCCACTAGCCTATTTTCACTTATTGATACCCCATTGCTTTAAATTAATATTTGACACAACTTTTAACACTCTCTTCACCTTATTTATTTATATATTTATGTCTTTATTTATTCAACACTCTCGTTTGTTTTATTTATTATTATTATTTATTAAACACTCTCATTTATTTTATTGGTTTATATATTATTATTATTATTATTATCATATTATACACTATTGTTAAAATCCTTTTCACATCATTAGTCCTAGGTTTTGGTTCTATATAAGGCCATGGACCCTACCCACAATACTGAGGAGATTGGTACATCAACCCTACCCAGGGTACCAATCAAGCAACAATTAGAGCTTTTGCAGCATGAAATCCAACATGCCCAAAGCAAGATTAAGGAACGATGCTACACTCCAACAATTATAGAGTGATGATAATAACCTAGTTAGGGTGGAGAAGGCATTAGGATGGCCAATTTGTTCTTTCATGGCTATCCCAATTTGATGATTTTTATTCTGATGAATTATATTCTGAAATTGAAAAAGTGAAATTTGTTACTAATTATTTGGTGGGTAAGGCACAATTATGGTGGAATATTTTATGGCATAGCACCAATCGCACCACCACATGGGTTGCATTTCAAGAAAAGATCAAGGAGTCCTTCGTTCCTCCTCAGTTCCACTTACATGCACGTCGATCATGGACAACGTTTGGATGGAAAGATGGAGATATCGTGTCTGCCTACACTGAATGTTTTTGGTAATGCCTATTACTTATTTGTTTGCTTGAAATGATCCTTGAAGATTACTTGCAACAGAAGTATGAAGATGGTTGGAGATGGGAATAATTATATTCCACGACTCTCTATGAAGCTTTTTCATTTGCACATGATGCTGAGAAGGAATTTCAATCCATCACCAAGTCCGTTAGCTTACAACAAATGTATCAATGACAACCACCAATCAAGATCAATTTTCCTTTCAAGTGTCCTTTTTCTAGTTTTTCTTCTCCTACTTTTTGGCACCCACCTATTTTTCGATGCCCTCCTCAATCCAATTTCACACCTGTTCACAAGCCAACCCCTTACAAATTACCAAACCTTCAACCCTTTAAACTATAATGATGGATGATCAACAAAAGAGGCCCCATATCACTTCCTGGCATTGTGGTAAGTTTGATCATACTAAAGCTAAATGTAGGTTCTGAGATAACAACATGAAGCCTGTTGGAGCTCAAGTACACAACATGGCAGTGGTTTTTGAAGACATTCAACCTGATTGGATAGAAGAAGCACTCAAAAAGGATCTAAGTACCTTGGGTAACGAAATTTATATTCATTCTTTACTTTGCATCAAGGTACTATTAATGGTAAAGTTGTTAATATTTTACATGATGATGGTAGTTCACATAATTTTATTTCTCATACACTAGTGCAAGATCTCCAATTAAACCCACTTCCTTCTATGTATAAAGTTAAGGTTGCATTTCAAGGAAATACATATAGTGTTACAAGTGAAGTGCATAACGTTCAGATTTGTATAGGTTCATACATAGATGAATGCACATTCTTAATTGCTCCTTTGTAGTCTTATGATGTTATACTTGTTATGCCTTTTCTTCATCATTATAATCCATGCATTGATTATCATACACACACAATTAGTTTTAAGTTTAACAATCAAGATATTTCTTTGTCTGCAATGCATGACTTCATTTCCATTAATTAGTCATACTCAAGTCAAGCGTGCATTTAGGAAAGGCTACAACTCATGTTTTTGTCAATAACATAGTTGATTATACACATACACTTCCTTATGCACATAAATCATTTATGGATTCCTATCACAATTGCTTTATGGCTGATTTTCCTTCTATACTATCACCTTCCAAGGGATCTCTTGACTATAGAATAGAATTAATTCCTAGTAGTTCTCCTCCCCATAAAGCACCTTATATGCAAGGAATTTTACATAAAAAAGAAATCACTAATCAAGTTAAGGACCTACTCCACAAAGGCCTTATAAGACCTAGTTCTTCTTCTTTTGGAGCATATGTTCTTTTAGTAGAGAAAAAGAATAAGACTTATAGGATATGCATTGACTATAGAGCGCTCAATAAGATCACAATAAAAAACAGATATCCTATTCCTACGATAGATGATTTGCTAGATAAACTTCGTGGAGCACGTGTCTTTAGCAAAATTGATCTTAAATCTAGGTATCATCAGATACGAATGACACAAAATGATATTTACAAGACTGCCTTTAGAACTCAAACTAGTCACTTTGAATTCATGGTAATGCCTTTTGGACTCACCAATGCATCTGCTACATTTGCACGCATGATGAATGACATTTTTCTTGAGTATCAAAATTTTGTTCTTGTTTTCTTTGTTGATATACTTGTGTATAGTAAGAATGACAATGGCCATGCAAATCATTTAGCAACAGCCTTCAATTTGTTATGCAAAAACAAACTTTATGCAAATCCTGAAAAGAGTTATTTCTTTAAAAAAGAATTAGAGTATTTAGGCCATATTGCTTCTAGTCAAGGCATTCATGTAGATCCAAAGAAAATTAAAGTAATTGAAGAATGACTTGTACCTCAATCTGTGAATGATGTATGCTCTTTTCTAGGGTTAGCTAGTTTTTATGCAAAGTTTCTAAAAGGTTTTTCTTATTTACCACTACCACTCACATTATTATTAAAGAAAAAAGTAAAAATTTGCATGGGGATTCACACAACAACAATCTTTTGAAAAAGTCAAACATGCAATTTCTCATGCATCTGTTTTGTAATTACCAAATTTTGCACAACCTTTCCATGTAGTTACATATGCTAGTGGTTAGGTATGGGTGATATATTAATGAAAAATTATCATCCCATTGCATTTGAAAGTAGGAAACTTAAACCTTTTGAAAAGAATTATAGCACATATGATAAGGAACTTTATTAAGAATTTATTAAATCAACTATTGATTTTTGATAGATGGGCTTCATTCATACAAAATTTTTAGTCTATTTCAATATCAACCTCACGAAGCTAATGTTGTAGCTGATGCCCTTAGTCGATTCCCATCCCCACAAATAAATATTGTTTCAATCAATAATATGTCTGTTATTCATATTGATTCATTTCACGATGAGTCCTACTTATGCATTTGATTTTTATTTTTCACAAACATGGAATGCTTTCAATAATTCTGCAACATTTATAGGGAACACTACACTTTTCATAATGAATTTTTTTTGTTTCCAACACAAGTTATGCATCACACAAGGTTTTAGAGAATTTTTTATGAAAGAGATGCATGAACCACCATATATGGTCATAGGGGCATACAAACTGTAATTTTTACATGTAAAGAATTTCTCTTTTGGCCAAAGATGGAAAGGGACATTGCACAATATGTTTACCACTGCATTGTGTGTCAACCTATGAAAAGACATCATGGTAAACCATTTGGATTATTAATGCCACTTCCAATACCTAATGGACCATGGGAACAAATTTCTATGGATTTTATTACTGGTCTTCCTACAACTTCATCTCATAATGATATGATTTGGACAATTGTTGATAGGTTTAGTAAACAACCATATTTCATTCCTTGTAAAAAGACTCTTTCTGCATCTCAAGCTGCTAAGTTATTCATTAAATGTATCTTTCCACATCATGGTTTTTATTCTTTCAGATCAAGATGTTCGTTTTTGTAATCACTTTTGGGTTGCATTATTTGAAAATTTAGGAATTTAGCTCTGCATTTCATCTTGAAAGTAATGGGCAAAGTGAACCTATGAATACTAGTATTTTAGATTTATTATGTTGTTATTCTTTATATAATCCAAGTAATTGGGATGAGAAAATTCCATTATTACAATTTGCATATAACAACACAACACATAGCACTACTAGATGTGCACCGTATGAAATTGTTTATGGTAAAAAGATTCCCACTCCCATGACTCTCACTCAAACTGATATACCTATGGTTGATTCTTTTGCATAAGATCATATTTCTACACTCCATGAGGTTTATGAGCACATTAAGAAGAGTCAAGAACATTACATGCATAATGTACATAAGAAATGAGTAGCTAAACAATTTAATGAAAATGACTTTGTATTGTTACGAATAATTATAAGATGTTTGAAAAATAGTTCATAACATTCTAAAGTTAATTTTGCAACACGTTATTATGGACCTTTTCGTATTTTTCAAAAAACTAATGAGAGTGCTTTTAGATTAGACATACCTTCTCATTGAAATATGCATAATTCTTTTCATATCAGTTTATTAAAATCGTTTAAGGGAACTTTACCACTCACTCCTATTTTAGGTGATCCTCCTTCTTTACAAGAGGATGCTTAAATTTTAATTCCAGAGAAAATACTTGATTATGATGTTACTACTACATGTATAGGTAATCAATATCATATATATTTAGTTAAATATAAAAATCACTCACTTGAAGAATCTCAATGGATTCATAAGACATCACTAACTCCACATTATGATCATTTGATTTTTGCATATCATTCACAGTCACAATAAATTCCGATTTTCCAATTCCATGCATTTGTTTTTACATGGAACATGCTTATGATTGTTCAGTGATGGGACATGTGACTGGCCATCCTTGTCTACTTTATTTTTATCAATTGAGGTCAGTTTCTCGTCAACTGGGGGGCATATTATACTTTATGGAATAATGGAGTATTATATGAATTTTAATGTCTTGAGAGTTTTAATGTATTTTGTGTTTTGATTTAGCAGGTGAAGACTCATGAGGGTGTGAACACGCATGGAATTATTCAAATATTCAGAAGAATATTTAGAAGCATGTTTTGTAAAAATAATAGATTGTTTTAGAAAGCAAGATTTTTCTAAAAATAGTAGATTTCTTGAAAATAAGTGATTTTGTAAATAAAGTAGATTTTCCTAAACACATGCTTTTTGAAGCACTGCCCTCATGTATCTTCTATTCACGATGTTATGAAAAATACATGTAAATAAAAGTGCTCTGATAGACTCATCCATCAGAGTATATGGGGGGAGATTGTACCCAATCTAGTGATAATTCTCTTGTCTCTTTCTATTCTCTGAGTACTTTTATGAGAATTCATTTCTATACTATCCTCTAAATACATGCGTTTGTGAGATCCGATCAACATAGATAGATAAAGTTGAAATACTTCCCCACATTCAAGTGCTTCCGCTTCTTTCATTACATCTTCCAACATAGATGAAGTTTTGAAGGATTTGAAGCTCTCAAGAAAACTGGATGTAGGAAAAACTTTGATAATCCATAAAGATCGTAGAAATCTTAAGTGGTTTACGAAAATATGTTGGAAGAGCAGTAAATCATATCCTAAAGGTATCTTGATGCCCCATGGAATAACATAACACACAAGTTGTGTATTTGAATGGTGAAGACCTAAGGAAAATGGTTTCTTGTATGAAGCATAATAGATAGATCCCCAAATAAAACCCATGGGTAAATCATTGAACATGAGAATCTAAAAAAGGGACCAAATCGAGAAAGACTTAATCTTATCTCTAATTTGAATAAAGAGAGAAGAAAAGCCCCAAAGACCAAGAGAATCAAAGATCAAGTTGAAAATTAAGTTTGATGAGATTATAGTCACACCACATTAAATGGCTAACCAAACATACTTGAAAGGCAAGTAAGATTAGTTGTGGTGTATACAAGGAACTTAGCCCTTGCTATCATAAATTGGTACCATAAGTTATAACATATAGAGAACATTAAAGAGGATAGAGAATGTGACATATAAAAGTATAAAGATGCGATTTTGCAGATTGGATGAAGAACCCATTGGTATGGGACAATGGGAACTAGTTCTCATTGAGAAGGTTTTTTCTTGATGACAAGAAGAAAAAGGGACTCATGATTCAATGGAACACATAAAAAATGTAATGTCTAGAAATAAACGTCTTCTTCAATCATCCTCTCAAAGGGAAGAAGAATTCTTCCAGGAAGATAGTAAACATTCTACCTCTCAATAAACTTCATGTATTGAGAGTTAGAAATACAAATATGATCCAAAGTCAGGCCTAGAAGAAAAGATCATCTTTGAAACCTAAAAGTTTACTTGATAATTCAAGTGAGATCTAGTTATGATGCCACTACGCTAAAGAGATTTGACTTGAATGATGAATCTATTAAGAAAGTCTTAAGAGTATCAACATGTTTTGCTAGGTTCATGTACAAGTGCTACATAGAGATGGACCGAAATAGAAATTTAGCTAGAGACACTTTGGATCCACCTAATTCACATGTTTAAACTATAGATGTGTACATTGCACATAACTTAAACAAAGAAATAGGTAGCGATGTTTTGTTCCACTATTCTCATTCTTTTCATACTTTGCACTTGATTTATATTTTCATGTGCAAAACTAGATGGAGCTTTGAATAATTGGGGTAGGGATCAATCCACAAATGGATTATCATCTTTTGAGATTCGATTGGGATAAGATCCCTCTTCTAAATAAAGAGGCAAATTAAAGAGATGAAGATCGTGATCAATGAGACTCATGATGGGGCATGGGGAATACCCCAAGGTAAATATCTCCACTTATTTTTTAGGATGGAAATGGTTTGGGGGGGTGTTGATTAACGACATGGGGCTAGTGGGTAGAAGCCTTGGGTTTCTATGTGTGAAACCCTTGGGATTAATTATCTATTTACCAATTTTTGAAAGGTTCTTGAATCTTAGGGTTATTTCTCTAATGTTGAGTACCTTAGGCTTGATTGGAAGCTCCTCCTAGCCACTAGATTTGTATATGAGAACTTGGAGGGCCTTCTTTTAAAAGGCATATGATTTCATGTAATTTCCTAAGCTTAAAAACCATGTGATCACCTTGGGAACCCATGTGATGGAGGGTACACATGTCCCCTTGAGGATGAGTTAACCCCTTAGCCTTGGAGCTATGTATCGGAGGGGTTGATTGGGTGGATATGTGCATCTCTATCTTCTAGTGTGGCCTTGCTTAATAAGAGTTCTTAGTTGATCCTTATAATTAGTTTTTTGTGGAGGCTATTGACCTTCCACAATAGCTAACCAAGAAGAACAACTAGCAAGCCCACACTATGAAGAGAGATGCATGTAACCACCTAATCAACCCCTCCAATATATTTCTCCAATTTCAAGAGGGTTACTAAACCAAAGGGGAAAATGTGTAGCTTCCCTCACATAAATCCCTAAGGTGATCACATGGTTTCCAAGTATAGGACATCACATAACATCATATGCCTTCTAAAAGAGGACCCTCCAAGCTCTCACATATGAATCAAGTGGCTAGGGTAAGCTTCCAATCAAGCATAACATCACATGGAGTATCACTCCTTAGTTATGAGTTCGAGGTGTGCACCATCTCTTATATTTATTGAGTATGATACTCACATGAGTGCCATGTGGCACCCATATGAGAGACCTTGAGTATTACCCTTTATGGGTAGTTAGAGAGAGAGAGAAGTCATAGAGATATCACGTGGCTGGGTGGCTCAATATCAGATATATCCCTCCCTGTCCGTGTGATTGTGCTTTAGTAGTCAGTCGTCCATCTCAAGGGGTGTGCAAACTTAGCAAAATAAGGGGGCTCATCGGGATTCTAACAATTGGTATCAGAGCCAGTCGATAATGCGACAACCACAGCAGGAGAAGAAGCACCCGTGGAGGCATGCAATAGAGCACTTGCATGTGAGTAGAGGAGTCGACAGGCTCAATCCCCCACAACAAAGTGCCTGCATGTGAGCAGAGGAGTCGACGAACTCAGTACCCCCTCCTCCCCTTCTCTTGGATGTGCAATCGTTAAGCATGACCTTGCTTAAATACCTGATTTGAGCACTGAAGATATCCTATGTGGGATTTTCTAGACTCCTCCTCATAGCTCGATGCAGATATGCATCAATGGGACAAGGAGGTAATTAGCTTCAATTTTTGAGTTTTTCTTTGAAATTTGGGGGAGTAAAGCAAGCTATGGATCAACAATTTGCGAAAAGCAATGATGCGAACATGTATTAAGACTGTGGACTTGGATTATGAACCATTATCATATTTAAAAACAATTCAGGTTCTCAGTTTTGAGCTTCTAAAGTCGCCCCTTCATGAAGATTTGGCTTCCCACTTCCTACCCTTGACATACCCATTTTCTCCGGACCATAGCTTGATGATACGACATCCGATTTGGGAAACCTTTGTCACGTTACAAAGCTACACTTCTAAGCTTGGGTCATTTGAAGAAGATTTGGTCTACCAAAATTCCTCTGCAACACTTTAACAAAAACTAGGCGACCACTTTTGGGCCTACTTTTTCATCATTTGACATCCAAATCAACTTTTTTCACTTGGGATAGCTTCATATCTTTGAAGTAAAGGTGATGGATTACATATTTTGGACTGACAAGGACTGTCAAAATTTAAAAGTGCTTTAGTTTGAATCAGTTTGCCCATTTGGGGCTATTGCTATATGTTTTTGGAGTCATTCTTGCCGGTTTTGTTGATTACTACCTCCTCGAGCCAACCAGGTATTTCAAATTTTCATTTGGGCCTGGTGAGGATTGAAGATCACTGCCTTCACGCTTCAAAGATTGCTTGGATTTTGCTTCCACAACTTCATTTTGTATCAAGGAAGTGCTCTAGTGTCATATTTCTCTTCTTCTTGCATATTTAAAGTTTACTTCCATTCTTTTCATATACTCTAGTTAGTAAACGACAGGGGGGGGAGGGGGATGAAACATGGATTCCAAGGGGAAACAAATTGTAGAACACACTTTTCATCTAAAGAAAAACTAGAGGACCTCGATCATAGGATGGAAGAGGTAGAGTTTGAGTAGGAAGTTGAGAGAAAACTAGAGGGAAAAGAGCCTCAACAAGAATAGTATACTTATGAGGAACTCCTTGATGACTTTGTTACTCATGAACAATTTGCATACTTAAAAAAAATAGACCCTTAGGTTAGAGAGAGTCATAGGTAGCATGACATCTCTCATTGAGCATCTTAAGTCTCAAATGATTTCACTTGAGACACATATCACCTCTTTCCTAGCGAGGAAGGAAAGAAGTCCTACTCTTCCTCTAGAGATGACTAGGAAAGATCCTTCTCTTCTTAGTAAACACAAAGGAGAGATGGAAGATCCTCTCCTGAAAGACTTGAAGCCACCTACCTTTACGAGGGATGAACGAGATAGAAACAAGGATGAAATCTATACTTTTTTACAAAAGTGGAATGATTTCCATCAACTGAAGGGCACCCCACCTGAGTACCATGTGCTAGAGGCGAGTCTCTCGCTTGGCCCACGTACTTATAAGTGGTGGATGAGTCTCAAGGAGGCTAACTCTATTCCTATGGATTGGGCTTAGTTTGAAACTCTTTTCCTAAAAGATTTTCTTCCTGAGAATGAGGAAGAGAGGAACTGAGATGAGTAGGATAAAATCACCCAGAGAGATAGACCTTTGACAGTCTACATATCCCACTACAGAGAGATCATTTTGAAACTTAAGGAATTAGATGACTTCCAGAAAACAAGAGGGTTTGTTAACGGCTTAGATAAAGCCATCAAGAGAGAGGTAAGAAGGAATGCACCAAAGATGTTTGAGGAGGCGATCAAGTATGCCTAGACTTATGAGGATCATAACCATCCCCAATACACTCCTATGGAGACGGATCACTCCCTCAAACCTCTTAGTATGACTAAGTTCAAGAAGAAAGTGCCATTAGGTAAAAACAAAATCTTCATTAAGAAACAGAGATCAAACGGGCCTAGGTTACCTACATAGCAGTTTGAGAGGGCCAAGAGAGAGAACCTATGCTTTAGGTGCTTGTCTCCTAGCCATTCACACTGGAACTATCCAATCAAGAAGGGGGAAGAAAAGAAAAGAGGACCAGAGAGTAGTATGGTCCCTGAAGAGGGCAAAAAGGTAGTCCACCTAGTGTAGACACTTCCTATTCATGGGAGCTCTAGTTGCAAGGGAGTGGAGGTGATGCATGAAGATATAGAGCACACCTGTTGTTTGATTCAATCATTGTGGTCACCCTAGTTTGGACCACATGGCTTGGTTAAACTTCATGGTAGTGTATATGGGACCAGGGTGCAATTCATGATAGATGAATCTGCCACTCATAACTTTATAAATTATGCTCTGATAAAAAAGCTAAAGATTCCCTAGCAGCCCAATGCACATGAAGACATAGTATCTATGATGCAAGGGGAAGATAAGAGGATATGGAATTCTATGGTATCCAATTTGGAAGTCAAGATGTAAGATTATACAAATCACATGGACTTCCAAAATCATGAATATGGTGAGGGCTAGCCTTGTGTTATTACTCCATTACCTTTATCTACCATGGATTGAGACCTGAGCTCTTCATACAATCATGCCTCGATATCCTTAAGACCCATCACCAACTACTACAACATAGGGGCTATAAGCTTCATATGCCCATGCCCTTGCGTAGTGTTGATCTTCTAAGCTCATGGATCTCAAACATTATTTTTCCCACTGATTAGGATTCTCCACTTGTGAAGATACCATTGCCTCATTGGCATATCTCTGCCACACCTTTTCTCATTTATTTGATTTACCCATACAAGGAGGTCAATTCAGGTAGGCCAAGCTGTGACTTTGGTGCCACAAACCCAGCATGAAAACACATATGATCTTTTACAGAATAACATCTGGTTCAACATTGCCTCTCACTCCTTCAACCTGGCTTGAATTCTCTCAATTTCATCTTGATCATTTTTTACTTTTAGCAAAATCTAGTTCCTTCAACAAGCGATCCTTTTAGCTGCCATATTTGAAGATCTATGATAGCAATTCACAACATCCTTTATAACAATGTCATTTCCATGCTTATTGATGAAGATGATGAGCCAAAGACTTCCTGAAAGCTTGTATAAGGACCCCAAAACTGACTTACTTACACATGATTAGAGAAAAAACAACCAACTTAATGGAAAAGATCAACATAATAAACTAAAAAATTTGTAACAAGTACTCCTATTCTACTCGTGACTTGAAGAATCACCACACATGGTAGATCATTCACCCAAAAAGGGGATCTTTATCATATAAAAAATGGTTCATCTCAACAAGTTATTAAATCTTGCAAGCCATAAATGCTCACAAGAGCATAATGAAATGAAGAAATAAAAAATAATCATGAAAAGCTTGTGTACACGTCACTTTCATGCCATCAACCATCGCATAAGTGACAAGAGAATGCTCTCTGGGAACGACACCAAACGTTGTTGATATGCATCACAACTCATATTTGTCAAACCAAGGAGCATCTCACAAGACCCAAATATCACATAGAAGCATTTGGAAGACACAATCATGCTTCACTAGCATGAGATTAACAACAAACTATACGTGAAATAAGAAGAAAGCATCATGAATGATACATATAAGCTTAATCACATGCATAATCACATAGTTAATCAACAAACTAACGTGTCCCAAGCATGAGGCAAGAAAGGAGCAAGTACACAAGCACATCATGAAGACAACAAGAGCTCTCCGAGAATTCTACAAACTAGCATGATCTCATTATCTCCGAGAATGCCCCCCCTCCCCTAAATGAGAGGTAGTGACCTCTTTATATACAAAATGCGCAAAATCAATACTATATGGGATTTCTCACCTAAAAGGAGAATGAATCTCACGTATTCATTAGTGTGGCACTCACACACACATATGCACACACACACCTATACAAGAGTTCATATTAAACTAAATAAAAAGTAGAAAATGTATATTCACATATAAATGGAGATGAATAATAGTAGGATTCTCAAAGTGTGTTGTCAACAAGTACACAAGCACATCATGAAGACAACAAGAGCTCTCCAAGCATTCCAAAAAATTAGCATGATCTCATTATCTTCCAGAATGCTTTCCCAAATGAGAGGTAGTGACCTCTTTATATACAAAATAGAAAAAATCTATGCTATGTGGGATTTCTCAACTAAAAGGAGAATGAATCTCACTTGTCCACTAGTGTGGCACTCACACACACACCTATACAAGAGTGCTTATTAAACTTAATAAAAAGTAGAAAAGGTATCTTCAAGTACAAATGGAGATGAATAATAGTAGGATTCTCGAAGTGCATGTTGTCAACAAAGCACCAATGATATGAAGTTGAATAATGATATGGGTTGTTGACGTTATAGTATCACAACTCATATTTGTTAAACCAAGGAGCATCTCACAAGATCCAAATGTCACATATAATTATTCAACAGACACAATGGTGCTTTGTTAGCATGAGAATAATAACAAACTATGCGTAAAATAAGAAGAAAGCATCATTAATGGCACACACAAGTTTAATCACATGCATAATCACATCATTAATCAATAAACCAACGTGTCACAATCATGAGGCAAGAAAGGAGCAAGTACACAAGCATATCATGAAGATAACAAGAGCTCTCCAAGCATTCCACAAACTAGCACGATCTCATTATCTTCTAGAATGCTCCCCCAAATGAGAGGTAGTCACCTCTTTATATACAAAATGGTCAAAATCCATGCTATGTGGGATTTCTCAACTAAAAGGAGAATGAATCTCACTTATTCACTAGTGCGGCACTCACACACATCTATACAAGAGTGCTTATTAAACTAAATAAAAAGTAGAAAAGGTATTTTCAAGTAAAAATAGAGATGAATAATAGTAGGATTCTCGAAGTGTGTGTTGTCAATATGTAGGTACCTAGGATAGTGGGGCTAGCTTCAATGTTAAAGGAAAAAAATTTGAATATTCCTTAATGATGAAGATAGAGGAAATGGGAACATAGAAGGATGCCATGGTGTTGAGATATCAAGTTCAACATGTGATGATCGAGGATGACACGTATCACTTTTTCATTCCTCTGACATATATAATGGTCACGTCGATATATGTCAGGGATACTTCATTGACCTTTACTAGATTTATCTACCAAGGGTGATTGCACATTTGTTTCTTGCCAGCTCACTCATTCACGGACATTAGGATTTTCCTTATGTAATTTTTTTTATATATTTCACTTGTTGTATTGTTGCTTTATGTCATTCTTGTACATTCCTTTTATGTAATAGAAGAAGAAGAAGAAGAATGTTATTCTTACTTGTCTCAAAAAGTGTGTGTGCTCCTATTTGATTGTGAGAGTGTGTCCGTGAGCTCTCTTACTTATCTCCTTCCTCGTGACATGGTATCAGAGCCAAGTTGGATGTAGAGAGCCTGTGGAGAAGGTTGACGGTGAAGAGTATGCAAGAAGGCATGGAGAAAGCACGATTCACAAATGATCTCAGATTCCTACAAAAATTGGCATGAAGGTAGAAGGCCTAAAAATATTTTCAAGAGTTACCCCTTTAGGCTTACTTGTTTTTGTCAGATTTTTGTTCCGGAGCGATCTTGACCTCTGTTTTGAGCTCACAAGGTAGGGCCCATAGAAAAATTAGGTCAGTTTGCAAAGTTCTAAGTTGCGTCCTATTTAAAAACACTCATATATTCCATACCCAGAATTTCAAGTGATTCTGTGTACTGTTGATACAAAAAAACTATGTTTTTTCTGAGATCAAATTATCACGTCAAAGTGCGACAGCGTTAAAGCAGAAGTGCTGCTTGTAGTGTTGTGAATTGTTGCACAAATCACAAATGTGGATGGAATGAGTCAGCTTATGAGCGATAAGTTGGATAAGAACAACTTCCATGCTTGGAGATTTAGAATGATGAATTTCCTGATGGAAAAAGGCTACTGGAAGTACATCAAAAGAGAGAACGAAATTGCTCCATAATTACCAGAGAGGAATCAAATTGTGGACTAGTTAAGAGCATATGAGGAATGGAATCAAGGAGCACGAAAGGTAATGTATTGGCTATTTGTTAGCATACAGGATATCATGATTGGGCACATACAAGATACCAAGACTCTGAAAGAGACTTGGAACAGTTTGAGCACATTGTATGAGACCAATACAAAGGCAGATAATTTGCAACTCAAGAACAAGCTGCATACACTAGAGAAAAGGAGCATGTCGATAAGTGACTACAACCTGAAAATCAAAAGCATATGTGAGTGACTTGCATCTATTCGCATAAATATAGATGATGATGATGATGATAAGGTGGAAGTGTGCCTCCGTGGTCTAGGAGTTGCATATAAGCAGCTCAAAACTTCTATGAAGACTAGCGAAAATATTCCGAATTTCGGTGATCTAGTGTCCATGTTGATTATTGAAGAAAATAATCTTGATGAGGACTCAAACTCCGAAGGAAAACCTAGTTCTGAGCAAGTATTCTACTGTGGCAGAGGAAGAGGTAGAGGTAGAGGCTTCAAAGGTGGAAGAGGGCACAATAACCAAGACCAAGGTTGTTGACAACAGAATCATGCAAGAGGTAGAGGATAGTTTCGAGGCAAGGGGAGCCAAAGAGGCCATAGAAATTTCCAAAGAAATGATTCAAGTAATGACAGTAAAGGATGTTGGAATTGTGGTAAACCTAGAAACTTTGAACGTGATTGCAAGTTGAAGAATCAAAGTAACAGAAGGCAGCAAAATAGCTATGCATCCACAAGTGCAGATGATTTTAAGAAGTTGTTCATGGTCCAACATCACATGATGAATACGATGTCTATTGATGTTTCAAAATCAAATGGTAATGTCTGGTATGTTGATTCCAGTGCTTCAAATCACACGACCAGTCATGCGGAATGGATGACACACCCTATCAAGCATATAGGAAATATAACACTGTCTATGGAGGACGGAAAGGTAAAACATCTTGCTGATGTGTTGCATGTTCCAAATATAATAAAGAATCTAGTTTCTATTGGACAAATGGTTGACCAGGGACCACAAGTCAGGTTCAATGCTTATGGGCTATATGTAGAAGAGTACAAACAAGATGGAAAATTGATTTCCAAAGGAAACAAAGTAGGTAGGATGCTCACCTTAAATGTGAAAATTCCTGAAATGAATGCAACCATGTTTGCAAAAGATGCGGGAGTTATTGCTGATATAGAGATCTATCACAAACAAACTGGACATACAAATTTGTAGAGGCTTGATGGAGTCAAAGGAGATTGTGAATGGAAAACCAAATTTCAAGGTTGCGGAGTTGCAAAAGGTATGTGCAACATGTCAATTTGGTAAAAAATCAAGAGCATCATTTTCACATGACAAGCATGTTAGTGAGAGTGTACTAGAAATACTACATATAGATGTTTAGGGTCCTGCAAAGACCACATCTATGGGTAGTTGCAGGTTTTATGCTACTTTCTTTGATGACTATACACGAAAAGTATGGGTATATTTCATGAAAGAGAAGAGTGAGGTGTTCACTCACTTCTAGAATTTTAAGGCCATGTTGAGAGAGTAGAAAGGAAAGTATATTCAGATATTAAGGTCTGATGGAGGAGGTGAATACATGTAAAATGACTTCAGCAACTTCCTTAAAAGTCATGGAATTCCACATCAATTTTCATGCACGTGCATGCCACAATAGAATGGCATTGTTGAATGCGAAAAATGGACATATTGCAAAAATAGCAAGAGCTTTGATGGCTGAGAAGAATATACCTCATTGTTATTGGGCAGAAGATATGCATATTGTTGTATACATCATGAATAGAACTCTCGTTGCTGCTATACATCAAGTTACACCTGAAGAGAAGTTTACAGGTAAAAAGCCAAACTTATCACATATGAAAGTATTTGGTTTTATTGCATATGTACATGTTCTAGATGAGTTGAGGACAAAGCTTGATCCAAAAGCACAAAAATGTATCTTCATTGGGTACTCCCTTGAGCAAAAGAGGTATATATGTCATAACCCACTCACACGACAGGTGAAGGTAAGCAGAGATGTGATGGAAGCTAGTTCCATTGCCCCAAGGAAAGAAACCCATAGGCTGCAAGTGGGTTTACAAGGTAAAGCACAATGTTGATGGTAGCATAAGCATGTATAAAGCATGATTGGTGGCAAAAGGATATGCACATACATATGGCATTGATTATGAGCAAACATTCAGCCCTGTAGCTAAAATTTCTACTATGAGAGCACTTGTTGCATTAGCTACAACAAAAGGATGTGACTTTGCATCAGATGCATGTGAAGAATGCTTTCCTACATGGTGAGTTACAAGAAGAAGTATACATGGACCAACCACAAGGATATGAAGATTCAAAGCACCCAAAATATGTTTGCAGGTTGCAAAAGCCTTCGTATGGGCTTCAACAAGCCCCTCGTGCTTGGCATGCAAGGATTGCTGACTACTTAACCACCATTGGGTTTTCTATGTGTGATGCAGATCACATTCACTATATGCAAGGAAGGGTGATGATGGCATCATGATTGTGGCTATTTATGTTGATGACTTGATTGTAGGTGGTGATAATGAAGGAAGCATTAGAGAGGTAAAGCAACTCCTTATGCATGAATTTGACATGAAACACCTTGGTGTGCTGTGCTATTTCTTGGGCATTGAGTTTATAAATACAAAAACCAAGTATATTTATGTCGCAAAGGCAATATGCCTCGAGTATGCTGCTAAAGTATGGTATGGCTGATTGTAAGCCAATTTCTATGCCATTAGATGAGAATTTGAAGTTGGATAATACATCAGGTGAAGCATTGGAAAATGCTATGATGTATAGGAAAATTATGGGAAGTTTGATATATCTCACAATTACAAGGCCTGATCTGAGCTACACTATTGGACTTGAAAGTCAATTTATGCAGGTTCCCAGGATGCCACATTTAGATGCTCTAAGGTGCACTCTACATTATGTGAGTGCTACTTTGGATTATGCATTGTTTTATGAAGCTAGTGTAGATTTGCAGGTTCAAGGATACACTGATGGAGATTTGGCTGGTGGCATTCCAGATAGATGATCTACTAGTGTCTTTCTATTCTCACTTGGGATTGTAGTTATTACATGGAGCAGTAAGAAGCAACCCACTATTGCTTTGTCAAGTATAGAGGCTGAGTATAGAGGTGCTGCAATGGCAACATGTGGGGCATCATGGTTAGAGATGCTACTTGTAGATTTAGGTGTGGAAGTGCAAAAGCCTATCACCATCTATTGTGCCTTAAGAGCATACAGTTAGCACCAAACCCTATTTTTCATGCTATAACAAAGCATATTGAGGTACATTATCACTTCATTAGAGAGAAGGTATTAGCAGGTGATATTGATCTTGTTTATGTGAGGACAGATGAGTTGGTTGCTGATATTTTCACTAAAGCACTTGGAGTAGAAAAGCTGAAGAAGTTTTGGAAGATGCTTGGATTAGAGGACATGACATTGAGCTTGAGGGGGAGTGTTGAGATATCAAGCTCAACATGTGATGATCAAGGATGACACATATCACTTTTTCATTCCTTTGACATGTATAGTAGTCACACTGATATATATCAGAGATACTTCATTGAGATTTACTAGATTTATCTACCAAGAGTGAGGACACATTTGTTTCTTGCTAGCTCACTCATTCACAAACATTAGGATTTTCCTTATGTACTTTTGGTTACATATTTCTCTTGTTGTATTGTTGATTTAGGTCATTCTTGTACATTACTTTTATGTAATAGAAGAAGAAGAAGAAGATTATTCTTCCTTGCCTCAATCTGTGTGCGCGCTCCTCTTTGATTGTGAGAGAGTGTGTGTGAGCTCTCTTACTTATCTCCTTCCTCATGACAGATGGACCTAAGGAAACAAGGATCGTAAGACTCCATATAGTGAAAGAACTCTGCTAATATCATCCAATCCAACCATCAAAACTCAAGGTCTAGAGGGGGAGGGAAGAATGCTACTAAGGGCATGGATTTTGGACAAAATAAAGGGAGGGAAAGATCCAAGAGCATAAAAAGTCCTATGATGAAGCTTGGATAACAAAAAATGAACACATGATATGAAAATGACGAGGGAAAGAAATAAGACATGACCCCTTAAGAATGAACCTAAACGCTAAAGAAAATGAAAACAAACATATTAAGCTTAAAAAAACATAAGAGGAGGAGAGAGAAAAGTACATCCAATGATCATGCATATAGAGGAAGGGAGTAGTGGTTGTTGATGGTCAAATGAAAGGGGGGGGGGGAGAGGGGGAGGTTGGGTTACATAGCCAAGGAAGAAGAAAGCCAAGACAGATGAAGATTGAACCACTCAAGTACTTAGAGCCAAATGAAGATTGAACCAATCAACTGCTTAGGCATAGAGCACGCAATGATGGAATGGGACTAGGAACCCCCTTTTACTTGCAAAAAGAAACTAAGGAGGGTGAAGATCTATTGAGGTTGTAGCAAGGAACGACCAAAAACCCTCACCACCTTGCATATAAGCAAGAAGGAAAGCTCAAGAGTGAATCTCCTCTCATCCACCCCTACCTCCCACATGTTCAAGCCATTGGCATCAGCCCCATGCTATGCCACATGCTTGAAAACAAGGAGAATAGGGGGTCCAGGATCCTAGTCCATGAGGAAAATAGAAGCAAATGCAACTACTCTACTCACACAAAGGAGAGAGATGCATAGGCACACACACACCACTCTCACACACTTACAGACACAAATACATGTAAATGTAACAAGTCTTGGAGTAAATGAGAGCCTTCTTCCATTGATAAGAGATATTACATGAGAGCACGTCGACAAAAAGCTCCCTTCTTTACAAAAATGAGCTTCTATATATAAGCTAAGCTCTATTCCCCATGTGCTCTTTTGAAAAGTCAAAAAGTGAATCTCTCTCTAATCAACATATCTTCTAGGATATTCTAAGATCAAATTTGTAACAACCAAATCCCCATGAAGAGCATGCATGGATTTTTACGTGGGGAGTTTCTAGAAGAGCCACAAAAGTGAGAAATTTCCAAGTCTCCTATACTATAGTATGAGGAAATATTAAAAAGTGCTTTTAGGGGAGTGTTCACATGTGACACTCAAATATATACAAAGGGTTATTCTCATGGCCTTAGGAAGGGTTCCTATGCACCATTGTGGATGTGTGCATACCCTACAGCCCAACACTCTCCCCCTCTAGTCTTTGTCACCCTCAACAAAGCTAAAGAAGAAGAGCATACATAACTGAACTGATCCAAGTTGGAGTCTTCAATTCTGAAAAGCTTCGGGTCTTCGAATCTGCAAACCTTCAATCTTCAGAGAAGGGTGACACAATCCTCATGGGGGCAATCAGCCCAGCTATCCAAAAGAGCAGCCTTTTGTTGCTGAATATGCAGCCATCCCAAGGAGTAATTCCTGAAAAAATAAAGCCTACCAAGTAGTGGAGTCTTTCGGTGCTAGGCGACACCATCCTCCTAAGAGGCAGTCAACCTAACAAATTAGTATTTGGTACATCTTTCTTGTCACATGTGCATAGATCTTGTTGAGTACATCTTTGGAAGACATGAAAAAACCCTTAGTGATCCTATAATCAGTCCATCAATAGCCTCTAGGTGAAGATAAGCGACCCCCAGTCAGTGTGAAGCCCCAAAAAGGGTAGTTATAGATAAAAATCCGTCTTGCAGTTCTAGAACCTAGGTCACACATAGAGAGGTGTACAAATGAACCTGGTGGCACAGTCAATACAGGAATGTGACTGGTCAATAGCTCCAGCTGCCAACCCATCATAGAAAACAATCAAAGGCAGAGACTGTCTTTTGCAAAAAATACATCATTTGAAATCATAGTGCAATGTTGGCACTTCAACCACTATCAGATGTCAAACAAAATGATTCCCATGAAATGGTTTGGAGTTTTGGAAACCATCCATTTGTAGGGAAGTCAAGGAAGTCCAATCCAGGGGCTCCAGCACCTGCAAATGAGGCTTCAACACCTGCTTAAAAGCATGAAGGCACAAAGTGATTGTGCATGACCATGAGTAGACATATGCCACCATCAGAACATACTGAGTTGGTCTGTGTCCTGAAGCACCAGGTGCTATGCTGTAGAAGAGGAACCTCCATCTGATGAGTTCCTCGAATGTTTGTTTAGTGTGGCCTCAAGTGTAAGGTGTAGAGGCACACATGAAGAGAGAATCAGGTCAATAGGTCCCATTTTTACCAAGCTGACAACAAAGAACATCAATCTGTAGATGTTAGCACCTCAGGTATTTAGATCTGATATACACACAATCAAATGTACTGCATAAGCATGGATTCACCTTGGCATCTTCCTCTGTCCCTAGGAATCCGTAATACACAATACTCAGTTGAGTAGTCCCTGTTTCGACCATGTCTACAAAGAAGTAGGAACCAACACCCATCTGAGTCCAGCCAATTCTATTTCAGAGGGCTAGAGTTTCATCAGTAGATTCTACAAAAAGACATGGATAACAATCCCACAATATGGTTGCATGTCCCAATTACAGAGTTTGACTAGGATGGATCAGAGGGCCACAGAGAAAATCAGGACCATAGTGGCATCCCCTTGGTGTGCTTGGTGTCATCTGTTTGTTGCAAACATTCTGCACTGGTGACAATGATACAATGGTAGTTTGAAGAATCAGCCCCAGCCTGCTGATGGGAAGCAGCTGCAGGACTCAGAAGATGGTGCATTCTGAGGACCTACCACCTATGCTTTGATAAGTTACTAGTTAGTGCACATTAATTTATGAAATTCACAATGTTCATTGAAGAGTGGGGATAACAACTTGAAATCCTTGTTGCAAACATATCTACAACAACCATGAGCTATTTCTCACATCTTAGTCCAGCCAAAGTCATGGGCAATGATCCACAATGGTTGGGGGAGTTGACATTGTCATAAAATAGGGTAGTCACACAAGACACCACTCAAGAGTACCCCAACTTGTAGTCAAAATATGGGTTCCAACACATACATATTATTATAACAGTGAAATACACCACGAGCTTTACTTGCCAGGTATGTTGTGATTCGTCCAATTATAGGAAAAAAAGTCCTGCCCCAACTATTGTATCCAATTATGAATCATAAAATGCTTCCCAGACAAATCCCACATCAATTTGAGCTATCCGCACACTTCAACCACCCTACAATGAATATAATAGTAGAGCCCTACAACCGATGCTTCAAGTAGAGTGGAGAGGAGCAATCCTAAAGATGGGAACCATAATATGATGAGCCTTTGATATGTCCCATCCTTCTGAAAGTTGGGTCATACATCAATCCATGAACAACATCCTTTAATCTTTCTTTTGTCATGTTTCGTAAAAACACCAATAGCAGCATGATCCATGGAGAATGGTTGAGCAACATGCTCAATCATTTGTGATATGAAGTGGTAGAAAAAGCCTCTCCACAGGGGTAGCTCTGGAGTGGTTGTTGCATCAAGTGGCTTCAAACAACAGGTGTTCAGTAGTGAGTATTTCATTGATGAACGAGGCCGAGGAAATAATGTTGCATACTAAGACGGAGTGTTGCCCTAATTTCTTCCGAGTAGTAGACAACAGAGATTAAATGTTTCTATCATGAGTGACAATGAGTAGGCAACTATTTTATCAACTAGGAAGGAAATGTTCGTCAAAAAATGGAAAATAGCATGATTTACAAGACTGATCAACCTATTTGGCTGCCCTGGAGTGTAATGCCATAGAATCAGTTGCTAGTCTGTAAGAAAGGGATTTAGGCACCCAAAGTAGTTACCAAGTGATGAAATTCCAGCGTTGATAATTCAGCACAATCATCACACCTAGCATAGCTTTATCGATGCTCAAGAAATACCGCATCTGCCCTTATGTGCCTTCCGTTCCAAGAACTGCCACCTACCTGATGATAATCCTCCCTGCTGGGCATGTGATATTCTGTAAAGAGTATGTAAGACTATAAAGGAGAGCCATCAAGCATAGATCATTTTGGCAACCTAAGAAGAGAATCAGAATGAGCCAGATGCCCATTGATCTCCACAGCTGGGGTTGCAAATCTTTTCCAAGCCAAGCAATATGGAAAATATGTATATGGAATCCTGCATGGGCAGTCACACACATCTTGATCACAGGATACAGAGTGTTACAGTACTCCAGCCTCTGGTTTCCACCATCAAAAGTAGCCATAGGACAGATAATGCTTAAAACATATTTCATCAAGATCTTCCACGAGCCACATGCAATATAATAAGTACATGCAAAAGATGGAGGACATCTAAGATGGGCATCATGAGACATACATGACAACGCAAACAGCTCCCTAGTGGCCCTGCCCCATTAAAACTACAATAGCATATGTCCAATTTCTTCAATACATACCGACCGCAGTTCATGCCCAAGTTCATGCTTGTAGTCATTCCTTTTCAGCAAAAATTTGGACCAAACTCATGCATCCTTGGCCAAGACAGTTGTTGAGCTTTTGAATTCATGGTAGGGATAAAAATCTGCAAACATGGACTTTAGCAGCAAGAAGGCAGTTGAAGCTCAAGCCCGAGCATCCTTTTCGGTAGTATGTGGTTTGGTTTTTGCCTGGTTTTTTGAATACAAGAGAAAGAAAGCCCAAAGTCCATAGTCATTAGTCAATCTTGATACATATACCAACTATCTTGCTGTGAACCCTCAGTACATACAAAGCACTATCCAGTCATATGATCAAATTATAAAAGGTGCAAAGAAGTTATCGCTTGAAGAGTACAAAACCAAAACAAGCAAGTGTAGAACTTGAATAGCAATATTCCATGGTGCTACTGGCATCTTTGACATAATAGCTGGTCGAAACAGCTACACGCCACGAGAGAAACCATTCATCTTCGATTGCATATCAGATTATGACTGAGGTCAATGGAGGAATGCTCAACCCAAAAAAAATCTTGCAATGGGTGTACTATGCAGCAAGAGATGGAGTGGGATGCATCATAGTGGCACATTCAACCAACACCGAGGAGCATCTCTCATGATCCGTTGTCATTGTGGATAGGATGGAGAGTGAGCAAAGTTGTGCACAATTCTCACCCCTTTATGAGGCTTATCGAAAGACCTCCCAGTCGCACAGTATGAGGAGCAGGGCAAGCATAAGGTAACACCTGTGAAACATGGGCTGGGAGAAAAGTTGAAATGCACCAATACAGAACAGTGAATCATAATACAATGTGCAGCTCATGCCTCCCATATTTCATAGAGCAACCATCGACTACATAGAAACCATATCAAGCACCATTATGGAGCAAATCCGCGGCATATTTCTTGCACTGTATGGACAGGAATCTTCTTCCACAAGCTATTTGTTAGCCATGTGAGTGGTTAGGCATAGTGGATGATGCTTAAGAGTGGCTCCAGGTGCATAACCCTCAATTCTTCCCTCTGAGAGAGTTTGCAGCCGCCCAACATCACCCATGCCCAAGCCATACATACTTCTTGTAACTTATTTGCGACCCCCAAAAAATGTTTTGAATATGCTAGACATTCATAGTGGATACAGAGAGCCCCATGCTGCAGCATGTTGTAACTTGCAAGGAATGGCAATGTAGCGACTCACTACTCCAGGAAGGAAGTCACGAGGAGAGCAAGGACCTGTGCACCATGGCCTCCCTTCTTGCAAGAAGTGAAATGGAGGGTTAGGCATGGCTCAACCCAATTTGAGTACATACACAAAGGGAAAGTGCTAGTCAGGTCTGTTAATCGACGCCCATCTTGGCCATGATGCATAAAGCAAGAACTTTGAAACCCCCAACCGGAGCAGTCACAAGGTCGTGCATGACAGAGATCTCAGCCAATCCCAATGAACACATAAGTTGCTGGCTCCGCCAATAATCGTAGCCACCAAAGGGGAAGCATAGGGCAAGCTTGACCCCGTTTGCAATAGCGATAGTAGGTGTCACAGAGGGGAGCCAAAGTAGGAAGCACAAAGCTTCATCAATAACTAGGCAGGGAAGCCCAAAAGCTCAACCCATTGAGGTGCAGCGCCACATGAGATCTGCACTAAGAAAATCGGAGTGCCAAACTTCAGCAATGAGGGTGAGGGGGAGCACGAAGCTCACCCCTGCGTACACAGAAAGATTGAGAAGGCAGAGCCCGTGAATGCTCGATCCCAAAAATCAAAGAGAATGGGTAGGAGAGTGTTTCTCGAGCACAATAGGGAGGGGATGGATGTTTCCCGATTCCCACCTTTCATTCATACATAGTCACATGGGCGAACGTATGGTTCATCAGCCCCCCATTTATTCTAGAAAACTGAATTCTTTCAAACATATCAGTAATGGATTGTCCCACAGATGGCATCCAAAGAGAGAGAGTAAATGAAAAGGAATATTCAAAGCTTACTGATTCCCCCATGTGAATCCATGCATGCCAAATTCAAATGGAGGGAGTGGGCACGTAAGATTTTGAAAAATGAGCAAACGGATGGGGTCAAAGAGGAGGTAACCCCTCATCCCTCTTCCCAAGGCCATCACTAAAAAAGAGATGGTAGTGGTGAGAGTGATGCCATAATGACTGTGTGGGGGTGTGTATATATGAAGAAGTGAGAGAGAGAAGGGGGTTAGGGGGCCTTTTTGTGCATCCAACAAAATAAACTGAAACTACACTACTCAAAGCAAGAAAATGGGAGCAAATGGCCCAATGGAAGGGTGAAAGTGCCATGCAAGAACTCAAATCCTATGCAATTGAGCAAAAAAATTGTAACACAATACTTTACCACATGTTCTTGAGCTTTCAAGTGATGAAGGGCCGACCATCCATGGAAACGATGCCAAAAAGTGTTGAGGTTGTAGCAAGGAATGACCAAAAACCCTCACCACCTTGCATGGAAGCAAGAAGGAAGGCTCAAGAGTAACTCTCCTCTCATCCACCCCTATCTCCCACATGTTCAAGCCATTGGCATCAGCCCCATGCTATGCCACATGCTTGAAAACAAGGAGAATAGGGGGTTAAGGATCCTAGTTATGAGGAAAATAGAAGCAAATGCAACTACTCTACTCACACAAAGGAGAGACATGCATAGGCACACACACACCACTCTCACACACTCACAAAGACACAAATACATGTAAATGTAACAAGTCTTGGAGTAAATGAGAGCCTTCTTCCATTGATAAGAGATATTACATGAGACCACATCGACCAAAAGCTTCCTTCTTTACAAAAATGAGTTTCTATTTATAAGTTAAGATCTATTCCCCATGTGCTCTTTTGAAAAGTCAAAAAGTGAATCTCTCTCTAACTAACATATCTTCTAGGATATTCTAAGATCAAATTTGTAACAACCAAATCCCAATGAAGAGCATGCATAGATTTTTACGTGGGACTTTCTAGAAGAGCCACAAAAGTGAGAGATTCTCAAGTCTCCTATACTATAGTATGAGGAAATATTGAAAAGTGCTTTTAGGGGAGTGTTCACATGTGACACTCAAATATATACAAAGGGTTATTCTCATGGCCTTAGGAAGGGTTCCTATGCACCATTGTGGATGTGTGCATACCCTACAGCCCAACAAGACCCATCCTTTTCTCTCTTTTTCTTTTTTTTTCTTTTTTTTTAAACTCTTAAAAATAATAATTAAAATATAAGAAAAAGTAGGAAAATAAAGAAAAAGCAAAAAACTTCAAACAAAACTGAAAGAAAGCCACCTGTGAAAAGAGGCAGCAAAGTATCATACATGTCTTTGAAGCTAACAAATGTCTCCTTAGTACATGAAAGCAATGGTTGAATAGCATCTTCCACAAAAACAACATCACCGCTAACTAGAATGCATTTAATCTGTGGATGATACAAACGATATCCTTTACTTTTAGCATTGTACCCAACAAAAATACATTTTACTGCTTTATCATCCAATTTTCTACGATGTTGTTCAGGCACTAATGCATATGCCAAACAACCAAAAACACGCAAATGAGCAACAGATGGCTTGCGATCATGCCAAGCCTCATATGGAGTGATAGACTGTAGTGCTTTAGTGGGACACATGTTAAGTACATATGTTGCACACATGACATCCTCAAGCCAGAAACTATGTGGCAAAGCCTGACTCTTGACCATACACCTCGCCATCTCCATGAGTGACCTGTTCTTTCGTTCAGTAACTCCATTTTTTTTGAGATGTATATGGCATTGTACATTGGTGTTTTATCCCACATTCATCCAGAAATGCATTAAAATCAAAAGACATCTATTCCCCCCCTCGATCAGAACGGAGGGTGCCATCTTACATACTGTCAGATTTTTAGCCAAAACCAAAAATTGTTTGAAGCACATGAATACTTCGGACTTTGCTTTCAATGGATATACCCATGCATGCCTGGAAAAATCATCAATGAAATTCATGAAGTAAATATAATTTGCAAAAGAAGGTGTCTGCATAGGACCACAGACATCACTATGTACAAGCTGCAATTTCTGAGTAGCCCGAACTGAACCATCTTTTCAAAATGAGGAACACTACATTTTTCCCAAAATACAGCCTTCATAAACATGTTTTCCAGGTGCCTCAAGTTTGGGAAAAGAGAACACCATTTCAGATTTCCCCAAACGTAGCAAACTAGTAAAATTCAGATGACCAAAGCGTGCATTCCAAAGCTTTGCATCTGACATAGCCTGAGAATCATGTACTGCACATGTCGAATCATTCACAGATCTTTCATAGTCTATGAGCTTATACAACCCACGACGTAAAATGCCAGAAGTAATAATCACATCGCCATTTGACAGATCATGAACTGTACACCTGTCATCAACAAATTTCACAACCAATCTTGGCTCAAGCTGAAACTGATAACAAATTCTTATTGATCCCTGGCACAAATAAAGCATCTGATAAAGTGAAAGAACTACCATCAGCAGTAGTCAAAATGATCTTGCCAACTCCCATGATAGGATAAGAGGAGTTATTGGCACATGTGACAGTATTCCCTGTAGGGGCAGGCTCGAGTGAAGTGAAGAAACTGCGCTGCTAGGTGATATGTTTGGTCGCCCCACTATCAAAGTACCAAACGTCTGAGTCTACTACAGACATGTAGTGCTCATGAGAAGATGGGTCAAAATTGCAAACAGTAGTAAACGCCCATTCTTCTTCCTGCACAAGATTAGCATACTCTATTTTTGGTGTAGAGGCCTCTGCAACAACCATTCCGGCTTCTTTCTTCTTTGCCTCTTTAGCAGCCAATTTTGGACAGTTTTTTATGATATAATCATTTCCTTTATAGTACTTGCAAAACAATTTCTGCTTTTTTTATTTCTTTTCATCTTTGTCTTCCCTCTTCGATTGTGTAGAGTTAGCACATTTTTGTTTACTAATTGAAGAGCTCCATTTTCCTTTGCCCTTCTGACTAGTTAGGAAAGCTTGATTTGCAACACACATAATGGACCTGTTCTGCCCGGACTTATCTTCCTGCAATAGAATAGAGATCAACTCCTCAAATGACAAGGCATTTGAATTGCCTTTCATCATCAAACGAAGAGTAGAAGCAAAACTCCGATATGAATCAGGAAGACCATTCAAAATGGTCTGCACAAGTGAGCTATCTAGTATAACCTCATCGGCAGAAATCAACTGTTCCTTCATGTCTTTGATCTTTGTTAGAAAACTGTCCATAGAATCACCTTCATTCGTATGATCATTCTCCAACTGTTTTCAGAGGTAAGCAACACGAGCCTCATTCCTAGCTTGGTACAATGTTGTAAGTGTATCCGAAGCATCCTTAACTATTCTACAATGTGAGGAATAATATTGTAAGTGTATCCCAAGCATATGTGAGGAATAATGGCATGTTTAACAGACAAAGATATCAATGCATGTGCTTGGGCATCTCTTCCATCCCAACGGATTTGCTCTGTAGTAGGTGCAACATGAACTACAACACGAACAGGAATATGTAGAATATTATCATCTTCGACACCTTCTGCATCAGCTTCAGTACCTGCGGTTGTAATAGTTGCAGGTGCGATAGGACGTTTTTCAACACCCTGCATAATGTTCCACAGTCCGTTTGCAACCAATACATGTCGCATCATATAAGCCCATAACGGGTAGTTGGTACCATCCAACTTATCCTCAACAGCCAACATACGGAATACATCACTGCTTTCAGCCATGGCCGGTCACTAAAATACCTTGATGCAGAAAATTGACTGTATCTCAAAAAGTTGAACAAATTCGCCCAGACAAATTCTGCTAGACCTGTAGCAGACTTTGAGATGCTTATATTGGCGAACCGAAACTGGTATATACCTTTGGCACAAAAAGACAAAATAGCCTACACAAGTGCTGCAATAGTGCATGCGGAGGTTGAAACGAGCTGAATATGCTAATCAAAATTCGTGTGATTTTGAGACTGCAACCGAAGAGGTGTAGACAATGCCCTCAATGAATTAGCAACCTGCTCTGATACCAATTGTTGGAGTTAGACGTCTATGGAAGCACGCGAATAGCACAAGGAAGAAGAAGAAGCTTGGAGCACAACACAATACTGAATGTAATACCACTAGAATGTACAAAGATAAGTAGCACGTTAGGGCAATAGGCGTATATACAAGCCGGGGGAAAAAAAACCTCCTAAAGAGGGAAAAAAGTACCCCGGTGGTCCTAGTGTGTTCACACACATCACTACCTAAATATATCAACAGCAATCACCCCATCCTTAGATAATGGGGTCTTGGAGGATGGTTTCCCCTGATGGTGCCAAGGATAAAGACCTCTTGATGACTCCAAAATTGATTGTAATACATGTGCTCTAACATATTAAAAAGAGATATGAAATTGAATTTTTAATTTTTCACTATATGCATTGGTGGACCTTACAAGGTTAATGGACCACTAAATGGGTGGTGGCAGATCACTACTCGAGTAATAGAAGACCACTACATAGGTAGTGGTAGACCATTACATGGGTAGTGGCCACCCACTTACTAGCTACAATCCATTCCTAGCCATCCACGGAAGGCCACACCTCTTCAATGGCTTATATATAGATGGATTCTACATTAGTTTAGATATAGACTTCAACAAAGATACCTCTGCTTTGTAGGGAGATTATGGGAGTGTACAACTAGATGATGCCATCATTGTATCTTGCTTGTACTAGTAATTTTTTTATTCACTATGATATCTCCTTTCTACTGGATCTTTTCGTTAAGGTCTTTTGTACTTTGTTGTATCATATTCTTTTTTCAAGGATCTTGGTGGGGCGCGATAATATTTGGAAACCTTTGAAGATGGGCTTTCATCATTCTCTTTCAAAATATCCTCATTCTCTTTTTGAGATTAGAACTAAAAGTATTATATAGTAATATATTTAATTCTATTGTATTACATTCTATTATATTACTTTAGATTAGACTATATGATAAAGATTCCACCGAATTACCCAAAATAATCATGTGATTCAAGTAATATGATGACTATCATCATTACAATTTTAAATGAAAATCACAATTATTCCATCTTTTACTATGGACATACCAGCATAGTTGATATGGAAATCATTTGATAAACTTTATTGTCTAAAGACTATGAGATTATGAGCTACTTTCATAAGAATATGAAAACAAGAGTTTTAAATAACTTTTTCACCTGTATTCGTGTTCTGATTATCATTTACTACAATGTAAATATCGAAGCATACAACCGTACTATTCCTATTCATAGCGTGACTCTAGATCCTAAGAAAATCATTAAAAAAAAATTGTCATAAACGTTCCACCTAAAAACTTTGGGTTATTTAAATTCATGAGATGAACTTAATGTCTTCTCAACAATAATATGGATCATCAATATATTCTCGAAAGACAACACACCATTCAATATAGAGATGGAAATAAAAACTCTCATTTGTCCTATACCAAAAGAATTTATAATTAATAATTTCAAGTAAATATGAAAGTCACTCTTTTAGTTAATTACCACATACTGTTACGGGTACATATTGATATTTGTATTCTTGTTGTTTATTAATAACATAGAAAATATAAAGAGCGTTAAGTGTACTGACTATCTATTTTTATGTTATGAATCGAGTTTGAACAAAAAAAAAAATGGTATTCGGTTTGAAATATATGACTGATACAACAATTTACTTTCATGAAACTCTTGTGTATTCAAGAAAACATTAATGTTTTATGCATATACCATGACGTTCCATGGAGTAGTTTCAGTAGATAGAAAACAATTAGCATCTTAATTTCAATATCATTATACTGAGGAAGTGCTACTAGCTGCTAAGATTATGAAGCTTGAAATAATTACCTAGAATTGATTTGAAATATTAAGTTGATATAAGTAGAGTTCATAATAGGATCTATATTATAAGAATACCCATAAATCATTGGAAACTTCAAATTGTTTTGTTCAAGTACTTGCGATGAACGTATTATGTTGCCTCAAATCATTATACTGACTCTCTACAGATTAATGTTGCTGCAATGATAAACAACAAAGCGCACATTATACGTGAGAAAACTTTATATTTGTAGGAATTTTTATAATTTCATCATAAAAGAATAAACCATATAGACTTCTTCTAAGATGAATTCAAAATAATAAAATTATATATTCATAAAGAGTTAGAAAATACGAACTCAACTCAATATTATTTGTAATGTGTGTGTGGTACATCCCAGATCCAACTCCATACCAACATTTCCAGAAATACACACACTCTTTATCTTAAATCCAGGAATCCCTCATACTTCATAGCATTCTATACACAATGAGGAGTCTATAAATTCACTTCGCATTTCATGCATCCACAATCTAACATTAAAAACTAAAACATCAATCATGGCACATTACACAAACACAAGGATTAACACAGATCAATCTGAGAGTAAAATAGCAAATATGAAGACCAATGTATTATCGGACAAGGATGAACAGTTGCTTCAAAGAGTTCCATCCATTCACGCTTCAAAGAGTTTCCATTACATCGATATCAAAAGACAGTTCTTAATATCGAATAAGAATTAACAGTTGCTTCAAAGAGTTTCCGTTAATCCCCAACACAGATTATCAACAAGGCATTGCTAAATCATTTTGCAAAACTATAAGACGGTATTTTGATGGTCAAAACAGTAGCATTTGAAGGTTTTGTGCAACATTGAGACCCTTCATTCAAGTTCATGCATTTACATGTAAGGTCAGTAATTTGACCTGTTTGGTTAATGTTTATCCAACTCACACCTTCATTCCATTGGAAAGAAGGGGATTCAATGAAACTGGGAATACTGTGAGAGAGATTCACCCACACTTATGATTTGCCCTTGCCCCATTACAAATGATGTGTATGTACAGCTATGAGCAGCATCATCACTGTAATCTCCCATTTTGGAGATGCATCTCCCATTTCGGAGATGTATATAGCTTTCTTAGAAAGAATGATTTTTCCATACTCTCCAGTTCTTCCTCCAGAGAGGTTTTTCTTAGAGTTAATATAGGGCAAGCCCACAAGGGCAAGGATTGTTGTCATTGCTATAAAGTGGTCCAAAACAGGAAACGTTTTTGTAAGTGGTTAATCCTGCATGAACAGAAGAATCAAAGAAGAAGCAAAGAAAATGAATCATGTAGGTAGAATACTATACATGCCAAAGAAAAACATAAATCATCCAACAACAATATGAAGGGTTTGAAGTTCCCGAATCATGCATCATTATCTAGAAAGCCACAATGCAGCCATCCTTTTCTCATCAAACGTATGAGTAAAGCATACACTATCTCAATGAAAATTAATCATCTTCCAGAATTTGTGATTTCCAAAACTAATCGAGAAGTCTCAATGTAAAAGCAAAATCTATTCAAATGTTGTATTCTTGGAAAACTATAGACCAGGAGGTTTATCCCACTCATTGGTTTCCTTTCAAGAGATCTCATAAGCCCTTTCACCTTAGGAAAGCCCTTACTGTGTAGACTTATCCAATGATGTGGTTATTCTTTTAAAAATGGCATTTATGTCACGTTCACGTGTGTTAGTTCAAATGGTTGGGTCCTTCGCGTCCCACGGTTGGGTCGAGGGTTCAACCCTTTTAAGCTGCGGTTTGACACTCTCATCACTTAGTGGTGAGATGTTAAAACCAGACCTTTGGAGGACCGTTGGGCTTTCATGCTACCCAATTTCAAACTAGTTGTTTTGTTTGGGCTTACAATTGTCCCTTTTCAATGTCTTCTATGTTAGAGGGCCTTCGGGATGTCTATGTTAGTGGGCCTTCGGGCTCATCTTAATAGTTGCTAAGTGTCTAATTTCGGCTTTGTGGAATTTGAAGGGTCCCATGGATGTTATGCTCACTTTTCATTGTACTTTCAGGTTAATGCAAGTTAATTTGAAACAATGGATCTCAATAATCAAACATTCTATCCGCGCACATTACGTTGGGTGCTTGGGCCCTTTGCCTCTTGAGATTTGGGGGAGGGGGGGGTTCAACCCCTCCCTACGGGAGGACAATTGTGGGTCTTATGCCAATGTATCCTTTGGACAGATTTGAATCAATTGCCTTCTGATAGTTCTTTCCAAGTATTGCATTTGAGCACTCTAATTTCTTCTTTGTGGGACACAGAAAGCCCCATGGTTACTATACCCCTTCACCTGTACAGGTGTTTCAATCAAATTCAAGCTATAAGCAAGTTAAGCTTCGGTCAAACTTCCTCTTTAAAAAAGAATAATCGAAGTTCCTTGAAAAAAAAAAAAAGAGTGTGTCCAAGAAAAAACAGTTGTGTACAAACTCTTGTAATTATATAATAGTCATGAGAGTCCTATGATGTAATGCTAAGATAATGAAGTGGGAAGTCCCCCAAATGGCAGAACTTATTCAACAAAAAGAAAAGGCAAAAAGCAAGCTGAATCTCCTAAAAAGCAAGAACTAAAAAGGCAAGGTCAATCTCATAAAAAGCAAGAAGTCATACCTGTATTAGAGTTGAGGCGTTAGATGAAATACGTGCTAGGTCAGCTCCTGTCCTCGCCAGAAGTCTAACAGCTGAAAAAAGCGATGATATGCGAAATCAAGGAATGAAAAGCAAAAAGCAAAAAGCCAAAACAAAAAACAGAAAGTCGAAAGTGGCTCGATGGGAATGAGACGGCTTTACCTGCGAGTACGTTCTGTGTGGAGTCGAGGGACCGGCCCGGCGACTTACACTCGTGCCACGATTTTCTCGGCTGTCGATGGTCATCGGCATCCTGAGGGGCCGGCCAGGACCTGCGTACTGGGTGGAAGGCTGCCCAGTGGACACAGCATCAGCAACGGCCGTCGCTGAATCGGACATGGTGGGAGTCAACTGCTTCTTTTCCTTGACGTGCGATTTCATGCCTGCATGGTCGGCTCGGTGGGCGGCGGTCGCGCTGGATCTTAGAGCGCCGGACACGACTCGCCTATTCGCGACGCTGGGTTCGATCGACAACGATTTGCATCCGCCGCCGAACCACCGGCGCACGGCTGTCGGAGGAGACTTCTTATCGTTGTAAGCTGACAAAGCAGTAATTTTTGCTTCAGAGGTACTCTTCTGCGGGCGTCGCCTCCTCCCCGACATATCGCTCGAGGAGCCCCGCGCCGCCGCCGAGCGCCCATCTTCCACCGTCCACCTTTCCTTTCTCGCAGCTGCTGCACTGAAGTCCTCCTCTTCTCGTCTTTCGACCCCATTTGTCCTGTGCAGCTCGGAGCATCGGCTGCTAGCTGCCCGCCACACCTTTGCTGCTCCGTCCGCATGAACAGCAGCCGTTCTACCCACTCGGGAAGAGGATACGCCGTTCCTTTTCGCCTCAGTGTCTTCTGCACAGCCGCTAGCTCTCTGCACACCCTCCAGCAGCTTCCTGCTAGCGAGTCTCTCGCGATTGGTGCCGTTCTGTGACGGCATTATCGGGTTCATCCTTCGCCCCTTCAACGCATTGCCTTTCTCATAGCTATTGTTGGACTGCCATGCCTTGTGCTCTATCTTCGGGCATTTGTTCCACACGGACCAGCCAGACGTGCAACTTGTACTGGACGACATTGTTGATGAAACGGACTTCCAGTCGCTCCCCGTTGAGAGCGGTGAGGAAACAGAGGCTTCCTTGCTCCTACCTGCAGGACTCTCTAACTCTTGCGTACAGCATCCATCAGAAGAAACATCTTCCTGACTCGAATACTCCATCAATAAATTCCGCCCTGTTGCAATGGAGCAATCCAGATGTCTGTGGCTATGAGGACGGTCCCATCCATGCATGCGGAGCATGGCGTCATACTCTTCCATTTCCAGCTGAACCTCGGCAAAGAGGGCTGTCTCGTCGTCGACATTGCATATGAAAGAATCATCGCTATCGTCCATGTTAAACAGATCGGACAAATAGTCGTTTTGATCTTGGGAATCCATAGCTGATTCAAGCTTAGAGATCGTAAGCATCTGATGTTGGGAATCCTTGGCGGATTCAAGTTCGGAAAATGCAAGCATTTCATCCAATTCAGAGGGAGGACCAAAATCTACTATTTCTGGACTTGAACTGATAGTTGTTATCCCTCGTTCGACACTCTCGTCTATTATTGGACTTCTCTTGATTGCATGAGGCACATTGGCCATGGAGCCTTGGCGATCTTCGTATGATCCGTTCGTCGCGCTGGTGCCACTCGAGAAATATTCACAATCCCAGACTTCAGACTCATTGTCGCCATCCTGATCTGAAATGGCTGAGTCGGTATTATCTCCTTCTGAATCGAACATGTTGGCTAATGGATTGTACCACATACAGACATTGTCAATCTCATCATCTCTACCTCTACATTCTACACCATCAATTTCCCCCATTGAAAGTGTGGAAGCTCCATGGCATGCCATGTCCACAGTGTCGGAATCACTCTCATCGCCATCCGAAACCTTGTAGGCAACGCTCGTCTCCCTCCATTCCACAAATTTGGCTAACTGTGAAACGATGACGAAGGGCAGAAGAAAATGAACGAAACCAGATTTCACAAGCAGAAGGTGCAAAGATTTACCTTGCAGCTTTTCATTGCGGGATGATAATAAGGATAATGGGGCAGAAGATGCACTGCCGGATTTTTGTCTGCACAGGCGGTGCCAGGATAGGAATCCGACCAAGGCACAACCCGCGAGGGGAAGGAGGAGCATGAAGGCGAAGGAGAGGAAACAAATCAAGGGCAGCAACGCAGGCAAAGAAAATAATAGAGATATGGTTGCCAATAACCATTTGCCTTGGCTGTTAATGGAGCATATCAGATGATTCAACGTGACAATGCTCATGATAGTATTACAGAAATAATCAGATGAAGATCGGAAAAGTCACACAGAGAAACAAACAAAGGAAAAAAAAAAAAAAGAGAGAGCAAGAGAGGCCCTAGATAGACTCTGCAGAGACTCCCTTTGAATAACAAGCAGAAGCTAAGCTTCCGGATATGTACAGATTATACAGCTCAATCGCTGATTTTGCCGGCTATGACTATGGCGCCAACTAGCATCGGCTTTGTCAGACGTCTATCGATCATGCTAAAAGACTCCATCCTACCTCCACAACCTGTATTGATCGCTCAGCATCTTCTTCAAGTCATTCATGTTTGCTGGCCGATCAGAATCAATGAGAGCTACGAAGGGGGAGTGAAAGGAGAAAGTTACAGACTTGTTACAAGGAAGATGTGGTCTGACATGGCGGATTACGAATGCTGGGTATATGGGATAATGAGCAGTAGATGCTTGTAACAGGAACTGGAATGATGTATGAGGAGGCTCAACTACAGCAGCATAGATATAAGCGCCATGGGAGATCTGAAGGTGGCCAAATTAGGAAAGCAGGGTCCCTTGGAACAAGTCGGCACGAAGGGCTTCAAGTATAAGGAGATGATAATCTGCATTGAGAGGAAGAAGAAAAACAATAAGGATAATGATCCTCTCCATGGACCCTTAATACTTGATGACATAGCTCTCTATGGAGCTTGGCGAGGTGGCTTTGCACATTGGAATGAACCAGAAAAACCACGCGCTAAACTGTGATAAGAGAATCTCCAAGAGTGTGTGGGCCTTTTTCACGTGATGGGCAAATGGGTAGGATACAAATTTTAGCATTGGCACTGTAATACCAACTTGGCGATGAGAACAAACTAATTGCACATCAGATACAAGAAATGCATCATGAACTCTAAACCTTCATCTCTACCAAATCTAAATCCGAAAATTAAAAAGAGTTCTCCACTCAATACTCTTTAAATTAGAAGTGGTACTTGAATCGGCCCTAGATTGAATGGGAATTCAAGTTCAATGATGTGTGGCACCCGCTTATAGAGAACAAGAAAGGGATTCTCATTTAGTAGATTCTCCACCAGGGGATCTAGCTCAATGTCGAAACGAATAAATTTTGTGGTGCTCTCCCATGGTGTAAGCGATCGTTCAGTGACATGGAAGATTTAGGTCATCTCTTCTTTTCTTATCCCAAGGGCATCGTGACTTGGCAATGCATCAACAAGCTCCTTCAACTGACTCCACAAATTACTGAATGTAAGCTTTGCTTGGTGAAATGACTGATATTCATCCAGTTTCTGAAATGCCATGAGGAGTGAAGCGCTCTAGAAACTATATATGGAAGGAAAAATTTGCAATCAAGTACAACAAGCCTGTCAAAGAGTGGTCCATAGAGAAATCTCTAGTTTGTATAGGTAGAAGGATTCATGATTGTAAGAAATCCTCCCTCCTCCCCCCCCCCCCCTTCTAGACACCGCAGGGTGTTCATACTAGCAAATAACACATTGAAAAACAAGCAAATAACACATTGAAAAACAAGTGGGTTCTAACCTTCTTTAAAACTCTTTCTAATAATGTTGTATCTTTTCCTTCCTTATATATAATCAAAAGGGATTCTGTGAAAATAAGACTCAATGCATGCGTAACATATTCGAATCTTTTGTAAAAGAAGTCAAACAAAGATGCCCATAGAAGCGCACATGCTTAAAACTGAGGCCGAGTACCTTGATTTAGATCCTTTTCTACCTCATTTAATACAGCAATATGTGTTATGCTAAGAACGTGGCAGCATAATCCTCTTTCAATACAGAAATTGGGGGGGAGGGGGGGGGACCTTCATATGATAGGGACCCATACTCCAAGTTGTTATATGTATGATTAAATTTATGCATAGAGTCCATTAATTAATAGATTTTTTATTGAAATAGCACAATAATATGTATATACTTAATACTTTTCAGTGCTATAATCAATAATATATAGGATTTTAGAATGGTACATAAGGCTTTAATAAAATGGACAAGAAAAAAGTTGAATATCCTAAAAAGATGATGGAGCAAAAGGGAGCTTCTATGACCTATTTTTTAGGGGAGCATCCAAATGGAATAAACTACTATTCCTTGTAATAACCCATGAGGGATAAATTCTTAGATATATTCATGAATTTTAGAAAATGTTTAAAAGGCATTTCTCAACGTAGACTTCGATGGCTAGTGTGGATCTCAACGTATAAATACAAGCCAAAGTGAAAGGATCGGAAAACATAAATGTGTCGGTGTGGTTACTAAAGAAAAGAAGGAATTTCCACATGTCCTACACTGTGTACGTGTCGATGCATGGACCCATATAGGCATGAGAAAATAAACGGCCAAGAAACATAATTTATATTTCTCCGAAAACAAAAAGCAGTTTCGGTATATATAACAAAAACAAAAAAAAAAGGGACCCTCCTAGGATTGTGCAAACCTATCCAAGCAGAGGTGTATACAACATGAACCTACATAACCATAATCATAACAAATATAATGGCATACTGATAACTTGCATGGACTATGATAATGTCATAACCATACACCCATGCATGTCTTCACAACATGAACTTGCATAATCATAATCATACAGGCTTGATCATGCATGGATCTCTACAGCATGAACTTGCATAACCATAATCATAATAACAACAATATAACCATAACTTGTAGTAATTGTGATAATATCATAATCACAAAGTTGTGCATGCATGAACAATAATATCATAATCATTAACTTGTGCATAATCGCATACTAGAATAATATTATAACCACAAATTTCATAAACATTAAACCAACATCATAATCTTAAATTGCATAAACATTAACCATAAATTGCATGAACATAAACGCAGCTTAAGACTACTAGAAATGAAATACAACACCTCATGTATAAAATGATAAATAATACATCGCATCCATAAATAATAAAATGATAAGAAAGAGGGATGCACGTCAACATTTCATGCGTAAAATAAGAAGTATAGTACATTGCATCCAAAAATTTCAAAAAAGGGTTCTCTATAAACCTAAAAATGTTATAGAGTCGTAATGATACAAACAAGAGAGTAGTCTATAATAGAAAATAAAATTATGTGAGTGAATCGGATATACGCAAAAACACACATACGAGACAAAATCAAAATATACATATACGATCCAAGTGATCTCATCAATGTTGATGATAAATGAGGTTAAATGAATCCCATTAAATCCTCTCCCCCATGCTCCCCAAATCAGCATCTCCTGAAGACCCTTTGCATATCAATACTGCTCCTCTCCACGTGTTGGATGACATCCAATGGCTACAAACTACATTCAATATATAAAACAAGTAACTAAAAAAGACTATGCTTATATACAAAACCATCGCTCCCTAAATGAGATGTCTCAACAATTGCCAAACTTGTAGCTATCACCCCTCTCCATTGTCAATGGTGCTTGAGATCTTCTATCTGACTTGTAGCTATCACCTCTCTCCATTGTCAATAGTGCTTGAGATCTTCTATCTCATGCTATAGTTGCTCCCACTATTGGTTGCTAATATATAAGGGCTTTTGAAGCCCCTTGTGAGTAGCTTTCTTCACAAAATCATGTTGATGTTTTAAGGGTACCAACTAGAATCTCTTTGATCCATATATGAACTCTACAATTTAGTTCATTTTATCTTTATCTTGCTCCTTCCAATGAAGGAGTGTGCAGTTCTTATATTGCACTTTTATTAGTGATTCTGTATGTTGTCACATAATAGTGCTAATCCTATCCATATGCACAAACTCGTCATGATCACATCTATATATTTTTGAGTTATCATGCTCATGTGCACCTCGAGGTAAGCAGGGTGTGATCCAAGTGGCTGGATGTGATGATCGACGTGGACATGGTGGTGTAGATGCATCATCACCTCCAAAACAAATCATCATCTAGATGGTGGTGGTGAATTAGCAAGAATCCAACTAGAGGCTACTTGCTTAATAACATACTAATGCTACAAGTTAACCCTCTATTCTATCACATTTTTAATCTAAATCTCTCATGTGTATGTATGTATGTATGTACATATGTAAAGTAGAAACGTATGTATGTATTTATGTATGTGTGTATGTATGTATCTATGTATATATGTATGTATGTATGTATGAATGTACACACACATAACTATTGAATGGATTCACTAGCTACTCAACAAGAGAAAATTCGATTGACTTTTCTAGTATCCGTTTGAAAAGGAAACTAGAAAAACCACGAAAGCACATAAAAGATAACATAACATAAATTAAAAAAGAGAAAAAAATGAATATATATAATAACTTTATGTGAGTGAATCTGCAATCAATTCCCTTTGTGCTTCCTCATCAATTTTGATTTTCAAAAGTGGTTTAAATTCCATAGGTGTTTGTCCCAAGTCGCCATCTTCTAAGGCATCCTCTTCTAGTTCGTTTTGCCCTATTTATGTATTTTTAACAAAGGGTATAAGATATGATTCAATCATATCATTTATCATCAATTGATGGCTGATATTCTATTTTGTAGCCATCAAGTATTTATTTTCCCTCAAAATTAGATTTTTTTTCTTGGATCAATCTATACAAAAATGCTAGAACTTTGGATTTACGTTATCTAGAACGTAAATAACTTGCTAAAAATGCTTTGGAAATGCAAAATTCACATCCTTATCATTCCATAGCTTTGTGGAATTCATTTGGACATAACCACTTGCATCCTTTCTTAGAACTGCATTTCCTCTTGAGCTAATGACTCTAAACCCTTTCACATCAAGTAGAAACAAATCAAATTGCCAAGATATCTTTAATATATCTTAGATTGTCCCACAACAATCAGCATTGGCTAAGATATCATTTGTATCTCTTGCACTTGCTCTGCTACTTTGTGTATATCTTGCCATGACTCCATTTTCAAACGTGCTCTAACATTTATTGTTCTCTTCCATGAAAAAATGTTTATTATATGATCATAGTGCTTTGTATTTGCGATATCTCCAATCAGATCCAAAAACAAGCACATTTTCTTTTGTACTTATAAACACTCTATTTGTTGAGCTTCTTCCATTGCTCCTAGAAACCAATGTCTTGTTGGAAACTCGAGCAAAAGCACAAAATTTTTTTTGTAAGAGGTAGAACCCTTGTTTTGTGATTGCATCTAAATTCTAGTCTTCCCTCTTTCCATTTGTTCTTCATTCAATTCTTTATTTCTTAAATATTCGTGCATCTTTTTCTCCATATCATTGCCTGTGCTTCCAAGCCAATTACGTTTTGCTCGTCTTCATCTAACCATAAACTTGGCATATGTGGACTAGAAATTGATATTAATTTAGCTGATAGCACAAGTGATTCATGTACTAACCAATCTTATGCCATACTTCCTTTAGTTTGAGCTCTCTGGCAAACAACATTTTTGATGGTTTTCATAAACCTTTCTTAGAGGAACATCCATCTAGAATGGACACTGCGCACAAGTGCAATCTCATCGACTATGTGTAGAAGCAAATGAGCTTTGTTGGCCATTAATTCAACATGAAAATACTTCTCCATTAAACATATAGTTTCAATGGAATTGAGTTGAGCACCTTGTTTGGATTCTTCACGTATATTTTTTTGAAGATATTCTTTTGACAAATTCACTTAACTTATAGGATATGTTTTGAATTTGAGAACTTAAACTTCCTTTAAGCGCAATGGGCAATATGAATTATGTGAACTTATTCAAATAATGAATCCTAAGGGAAACGAGCTCCTCTACTCAAGTGAAGACTATTTTTATTGAATGCATGCATCGACTTGGAGTTCTAAAATTTGAAATAACATGTTTCATTTTTTTAGTCCATCTTTTTGCAATACCCGTGGAGATTGAGGAAGACCATTGCTATCATTGACATTAGGGGGAAAAGTGAACCCTAGATAGACCTTGTAAAATCTCGAATTTTCAAGGATTAAATTTAATATTTGAAGGATTAAGGGCTTAGCAATACCATTCGTGGTTTTCTCCATTAAAATATACAAACAAAATTTAGGCGCAGTCAAACTCATTCTAATACATTAGATCTTTTTATAGGAATGAATAGGATTTAAAGAGTAGTGTATATTCAATCATTACATGAGAGATTTGAGAAGGGCGATAGAGAGAGAAGTTGTAGCTGTAGTCAATCTAAGGCATTCACTCTTCAAGATCTAGTGGCATACCATAACATGCAGTGATCCGAAAATGGTACAAGAATCTCCATTGTTAGATATATGTGAATCGGAGGGTGAAGTGTGATTGGCGTTGATCCTATTCAATGTCCTTTGATGGCCATTGGATGCATGGTGAATCCAATGGGCAATAACAAAAGGCGCCCTCCCAACAATAGTGATCATCTAGAGCCCTTCAATCTTCGATAGATCCAATGTCTTACAAGCATGAATGCTTTTTGCGATCACAACCCTTCAATTGGCATGAGAATCCAACGGTGTAAATGAATAGGTGGATTTTTTTTTTCCACCTTTCAATTCAAGCCATTGATCATTTTTTCAATCCAAGGGGGTTAGATTGAATGCAGGCTTGAAATTCAAAATCTAAAACCATTCTCTTCATAGAAACCACAAATTTCTGGTGGTTTTAGAAGCTTTGACTAAGAAAAACCAAGAGAAGCCTAGTCCTAGTCTAGTGGATTAAGAAACTACATGTGTCCATTGCTCTCTCATTATTGGTGAATCACTAATCATCATCCCTTAATCTAAAAGGCCCAAAGAAAGTTCATTTTTTTCTCCCAATGATTGCCCACAAATCTGCCCACTTACCAATGCATCGTAAATCTTCACGTTGTGCTCAGCATTGTCTTTCACTAGTGATATAAAACATCCATTAGATCAATAAACTTGATTAATAAGAAGATCATTCTAGTATGGGAGTGTGAAAAATGGATATTCTCTTCATTCCTAGAACAATTTCTTCATCTCCATGGGTCTCCCATAACCTAGAATCGCATGCATGCATATAGTTATTTTCTTCACATATCTAGTTTGATCTTCACGTAAACAATGTTGGTTTGGAAGATATTGACCTGATCCTTGATAAATCGTATTCTTAAGTTATCTATAACAATGTGCATCTAAAGATGGACCACACATTAACATGTAGAATATCTTGAAATTCTTACACATGAATGCTCATCCTATCTAGGACAATCGTGCATGGTCCACATCAAAATACCTTGTATATTTGCATCACACTTTATAACTAGTTGTGATGCATCTTGAATATCAATATCGTTACAAAATTGAATAAGCTCTTCAATTAAAGATGATAGCTATATGACCATATGTTTCATTTTATATTTACTAGGCACAATTAATGATAGCATCAAGTGATATCCCTTAATAGCTAACCATGATGGAATGTTGTAATTCACAAGGCATATAGGTCAAGTAATCAATGAAGAGCTATAAATATCAAATGGATTGACTCACTACAGCATATGAGGGGCACATCGACACTACTTATACTGACGGTCACTCCCAGTGTCGATATAAACGTTGGAAAAATGCACTTAAGCATACCGATGGTCACTTGACCGTCGGTATGACCATTTAAAACAGATCGTTGGGATGTTTCGTGACCGCTGGTATAGGCATCGATATACGTGTCGTATAAGCATCGGTAATTTCCAATAAATTACCAATGCTTATACCGACACCTATATCAAGGCCGTGTTTTAAACATACCGGGAAACCAAGAGCAAAAATCAATATTTTGCATGTGTTTTACACTGACTACTGCTTGCTTCTATCGAACTTGCATGCGCAAAACAAATTGTGACTTGCACACACACACACACACAGATCTCTCTCTCTACACACACACATATAAATCTCTCTCTCTACACACACTCTCTCTCTTTAGATCTTGCATCTTGTTAAGTGGTGCGTATACTCTTATCCTTTGTCTTTCTCTATGCTTTATGTTTAATAATTTTTCTTGTGCACACACACACAGATCTCTCTCTCTACACACACACTCTCTCTCTCTCTTTAGATCTCACATCTTGGTAAGTGGTGCATGTACCCTTGCCCTTTGTCTTTCTCTATGCTTTATGTTTTATAATTTTTCTTCTCTTTGATTTCGCAGAAGTTTTTTGGTGTCGATTCTTTGGAATTCGACGATAGATGACTATGCTTTGACGACAACGATCCAAAAGAGGGACATAACTATAAGTGATTGTTTTATTCTCTATTGATAGAGAGAGATAGAGAGAGAGAGAGAGAGATAAAGAGAGATGAAAGAGAGGAAGATAGAGAAAGAAATAAAGAGAGATGAAAAAGAGAAAGATAGAGAGAGAGAGATAGAAATACATAAACACACAGACATACATACATGCATATACACACACACATATACACACATGCATACACATACATATGCATACATACATACACACATATACACACATGCATGTGTACATACACATACACATACACATGCACACACATGCATACATACACACACATACATACACACACATGTACACACATGCATACATACACACACACATATACACACATGCATACATACACACACATACACATATACGATATGCATACATACACACACACATACATACACACATACATGTACACACATGAATGCATACACACACACATGTACACACATGCATACATACACACATATACACACGTGCATGCATACATACACACACATGCATACATACACACACACATGTACACACATGAATACATACACACACATATACACACATGCATACATACACACACACATACATACACACACATATACACACATGCATACATACACACACATACACATATACACACATGCATACATACACACACACATACATATACACACACATGTACACACATGCATACATACACACACGTGTACACACATGCATAAATACACACATATACACACATGCATGCATACATACACACATATAAACACACATGCATGTATACACACATGCATACATACACACACACATGTACACACATGCATACATACACACACATATACACACATGCATACATACACACATATACACATATACACACATGCATACATACACACACACATACATACACACACACATGTACACACATGCATACATACACACACATGCATTCATACACACATATACACACATGCATGCATACATACACACACATAAACACACATGCATACATACACATACACACATATACACACATGCATACATACACACACATATATATGCACGTGCATACATACACACACATATACATACACACATGCATACACACACATGCATACATACACACACATACACATATACACACATGCATACATACACACACATACATACACACATGCATACATACACACACACATGTACACACATGCATACATACACACACACATATACACACATGCATACATATACATATGCATACATACATACACACATATACACACATGCAAACTAAATATATAAAAATAGGATTAGGGTTTTTATGTTGTTTACACATCCATACACATGCATACATACACACACACATATACACACATGCACACATATACACACACATATATGATTTTAGTATAGATAAATAAATATGAAAATAGATAGTGTTTTAATTAAATATATAAAATTAAGATTTTAAGGTTTTTTCTCACATGAGGCTATTTACACATGCATACACATATACTCATACATACATACATACATACATACATACATACACACATACATACATACATACATATATATATATATATATATATATATATATATATATATATATATATATATATATATATACACACACACACACACATATATATATATATATATACATACACATATATATACACATGCATACACACATGAACAAGGTATTGAAGCATTTATTTTTTCTATCCTTAAGAGAAACAAACTTGATTCTCAAAAAGATTCATAGCGTAAATATTCTAAACATCATCCAACCACAAGATACTATGTGGTATCCAACATTAGTGTGTCGACCACTTGAGGTTTTATTGATGCATTTTACTCAAATAATGCTTCACTTGAGACTAAGTTCATGCCCATATTCAATCTTTATGACTTCTTACTGGGAATGAAATTCTTGTGCATTACGTTAAGTCAAAGGATTGAATTTACCAAGTTACACTAGGAACTTGTAGCTTGACTTAGTTAGTCTATTCCTTAGTCGAAAGGTTCAGTTCAAAGTCAAAGGCTTACTCTTTCATAAATTTATCAAATATTTCTGAATCATCAACACTTTAGCTTGAAGTGTTTCAAGAAGATCTTGGAAGTTACTTACTTTGTATCTTCTTATGAACTTGATCTTGAAGTATCTTGAGATCACCCTTTTATCCTCCTTGAATTAAAACTTATCCTTTTAAGTTTTAATTCCCTTGAAGATCGAATCTAACTTCAAGATTTATTCTAGGACCAAAAGATAATTATCATCCCATGTTCTGATGTCCCATACCATCTTTCCTACATCAATATGAGTATAAAAGATGGTGTCCCATACCACCCTATTTTATATTCACATTAATGTGTGGGTGATACTTATCCTAAAGTCTAAACATCTCTTGATAGAGTACCTTCTTGCTTGAATTCTTTAAAAGAATTTTGAAGTTTTAGGCATTAACTCTAACTTAATATTCTAGATTTTGATCCCTTCACACGATCATTTCATGATCTTATGCTTTTCTTTGGGAACTTGAAAACCTCTTGATAGAATATCGATTCTTCTTTGCTTGGGTTTTCAAATGAAAACCACTTAGAATTCCAATTACTTGAGTTTTCTCAATTCAAGTCAGGTTGGTTATGTTGGACCAACTTCTAGCAACAAGATGGTTTACTACTTGTCTTTAGATTCCTTTCTTACTGATTCTTTAGGTACCTACCTTGATCGGGACTGTATAGGAATCCCTCTACTGCTTAAGTACCACCTACATGGTTGCAGATTATATTCTTGGAATTTCTTCACTCTGTTCAGAGTTGGAACAACTTAATCTTTTCACAATTTTCCATTGGATAAATGGAAATTGAGTGAATAATTCCTAAAAGGAATTTTATTGCCAATAGTTGGGCAAACTTCAAAGTAGTTTCAATTGCAATTTCTTGGACAAACCTTACCAAGCTTGATCAAATATGGTTGATCTTGCGATAAAAATAAAGACCTAGTCTTTATATTTAAGATCTCTTGAACTATTGAAAGCTTCTTTGCTTACCCATGGGCTTTTAGAGATCTTTCCCCTACTCAAGTCCAAGCATATACTATTGCCTTTTAGATTCTAAAGCTAAGAATCTTTGATACACTTCGAGGTGATATCAAGCATTTGGACTTTAAATACCACTTTTGGTGGTTTGGGACTTCTACGGAACTACTTATTGTCCAAAGAGTATGAAGAATTTCATTCTCACTACTTGTAAGAATGTTTTTCTTCAAGCTCTTGAGATTCATTCTAGGGAATCAAGTCACTTGTGCAAATGATTCATCTTGGAATCTTTTGCAATGCCAAATGGATATTTGAAATAAATTCTTTCAAACAATGTCCAAAAACTTTATTGATTCAGATGTGTTCATTTCTTCAGTATCAAACTAGAGAATAAATATCACCTTTAGGATTTGGTTTCCCATTCCACTATGAAAGTTTGACTTGAACTTTCATTTATGTGATATTGATTCCTGTTCTTGAGTTTGATACAATATTTATTATTATTGGTCAATCTTTAGATATTACTAGAGTACTTTAAATAGATTTTGGCAATCAAAATTATGTTTAAAGTACAAACATCTATTGACAATTGATCCAATAGTAATGCTACTACGAACACATAAATTTGAATTTTATAGCTTGTTTAGGAAAATTTCATGGATTGGAGATCCATATCTTGAAACTTTATATTCCTAAATGAAAAGTTTCCAATTGAATTCATTTCTTTAGGAATTTGCTCATTTGCTAAAGATCCGTTGATAATGTTTCCTCTTGAAGCTTCACTTAGCTTAAATGAAACCAAACTTAACTCTCTAAAAGAGTTCTTTCAACTTTCCATGATTGCTTAGCGAGTTGCATCGTTACCAGAGATGCAATCATCATGGAACCTAACATTCTCCTATTGACGTCAAAGTCCAATTGATGCTAAAGTTCACCCTTTGATTTCCATCACTCCTTGAGATAGAATTCAAAGTGAAAACTTCACAAACTCTATGGTTTTAAAAAATTTGGAATATATCAACTATCCTTTGAACTTGAAAGTTCAATTGATTTTAGTTCCATGTGATTTTATTTGATTCTTATCATGTCTTGGGATAGAATCAGATAAAACTTCCAAAGGAAACTTCATCAACCTACTTGAATGCATGATTTCTCAAATCCAAGCTAGCGACTACATCTAGGCTTGTCATTAGGATTCTCTAAGTTTTCTCCTAAACTTAGAGTCATCAAGGAAATTTGAAATCATGCTTATTTTTTTGCCATTCAAATGAGCAAGAAAATTGAACACTTGACTTTCAAAGGGTACACTTTTCCTAATCAAGACTCCTAATTTGTGATTCCTAAGTATCACATTTGGGAAAACAAAACTAGCTACTTGAGTTACATGGCAGCTAAGAGCCTTGCAACTACCTAGTTTGTTATTTTCCCTAGCTATCAAAGTCAAGTTAGAAAAAGAAGGTAACGAAAGTATAAGTATTCAACTACTTAACAAACAATCATGCATATGAAAATGCATGTTCTTGCATGCAAATGCATGTGAGTGCATGCACATGTTGGCATTCTCCTTTCATGCACCAAACTTAAATCAAGCAATTGTTGAGCTTGAAAATGCATGTCCCCAATCATCCATGCACAAACATTCTGCTTGCTAGCTTTTTAAAAAGATAAAATTGTTCATGTGCATAAACTTGAGCATTAACTATCTTTTTTAAGCAAGAAGAAAACGAGTTTTGTGCATGAAAAAATTCTTTGAAAAGGAGAAATGCACCAATTCTTTCGTAGATGCATGCCTATGCTTGACAAGTGTTTCCATACTTCGATGCTTTCCTATTTTGCTTTCATTAACTTGCATACAATGCTTTCAAAATTGAAGATTCCTTCTTTACTTCAATGATAATAGCAATGCATTCTATATGAAAGCATAGGGTAAAACAAATATTGAAATGAAAAGTACTTATCTCCCAATTAAGCTACATCCTTCCATTGATCCTCGAGAAGAGCTATTTTCCACCTCATCAGTTTCAATCTTCTTAAAGACAAGCCAACCATCATGGCCATGCTTGCCCTCTTCTAAGCATTGTCATTTGCTTAAAAGAAAACTTCATACTTCTTCTTAAATACCATTGCTTCTATAGATTGGTGAATTCCCATGCCCTTCACTTGATGGAGTAGAAAAGTCACTTGCTTTGAATCTTGAGTTCAAAGTCCAGAGGAAGGTGCAAAGTTGGTTCCCCTTTCAGCCTCAACATTGGCTCGAGATCGATTGTATGTAGAAAAGCAAGGATCTATAGTTATAAAATCAAGGGTATGGTGCTTTAGTGGGCCAAGCACACAATATTCTTTACTAAAAGGAAAAAGAATAGTTTGCTCTGTGTTTAACATGCACCTCCCATAACAAGTTTGAGTTCCATTCTGGGTGGGTATAGTGTGTTATTCCTAAATAGCAAGGGATAAAGCAATAACTTCAAGGGCATCTTAGCTAGGCATGATCACCATCATACGTGCGATCTGTGGTCAATCCCCCTGTTAAGCTATAGTGTGAGATTATCCTTTTAGTTAGTGATGTGAGAACTACACCATTCGGTGGACTGGATAGGGTCTAGTATTCAGAGCGCAGCAACCACCCGAGTTTGATTCTTGGAGCTTGGATCTCTAGAAAATCTAGAGTTCATGGGTACTATTCCGATGCGTAGAGTTTGGTATTTGAAAAAGTTGTATCAATAAAGATGCAATAAAGATCTCTTCATAACTTCTTCATCGTGGCCAGCTAGCTTCTTGGTTAGAGCAATGGACTTCTTTTATAAATGCATGACTTCAGGCAATCCAGAGAGTGCCATCTGGTATGGATAGCTAAGCCGGCAATTATGCCAAGGGGACGAGTTTGAGTCTAGGGAACCTCGTCCTTTTGCTCATGCTTATGAGCCTCTCCAACATGTGATACAAACATTTTATAATGTAAAACATTAGGTATCTAAAAAGCGCCTTGCTATGGTGGCTAAGGTGCTTCTCTCTTGGCTATTTGGTCGTGGGTTCAAGTCCCCTGTGTGAATATCTGTAGAGAGAACCTATTTTTTCTTAAACTCCATGATTGGAGCCTCAAGTTATGCCACCTAGATGGATGGCACGTGAATGTGCAGCTTCCATCTCCTTATGATTATTGTGTAGCATGATTCCGAGCAAGATTAATGACAATTAAAGCATGAGGAAGGAGACAATGGGAGCAAGGTCTCCATGAAAGCTTCATGGGGAAGGAGATGATGGGAGCAAGGTCTCCATGAAAGCTTCATGGCTCTTATACCAATGCAAGAAACTAGGAATTATGACCACCACCTGCTAGAGAGATGACTCCTCCCAACCTTATGCCTGTATATATAATTGCTTGAATCAACGAGGACCACAAATGTAACTAGAGTCCACAAGTGCATGTGCAATCTCCTCCACTCCTTTCATATCTTCCACTAGAGTCTACTCGTGGCTGGAGTGATCTCAACCACTACTTTAGTACCTTCCACTAGAGTCCACTAGTGGTTGGTATACTCTCCACTCGAGTTAAGTTTCTTTGAACTCAAGTTAACTCACCTTAACTTGAGTTAGAAGTCTCTAGAGTTCCTTGGGCAAAACTCTCTCTCCCCATGCTCCCCATCAGGGTAACCCAAGATCTCCTCCTTCACAACCTTCAGACTTAACCACTAGGCTAAGTGGATCACTTGTTTAAGAGAGCACATGAACTTATGCTTAAGACTAGTCTCGAGATCTTTGGCCATACACATAAGTGATCAAATGGTGTCCGATTTCAGATCTGTCTGAATCGACCAGGGCCTTAGATCATAGACCTACTTTATTACAACTTCCCTCACATAGGCCCTTAAGGTAATCACATGATTTCCAAGTATAGGGCATCACATATGCCTTCTAAAAGAGGATCCTCCAAGCTCTCGCATATGGATCAAGTGGCTAGGATAAGCTTCCAATCAAGCATAAGTTACTCAACCTTAGAGAATTAACCCTAAGGCTCAAGATTCTTTAAATAGAGGTAAATAAACAATAAATCCCAAGGTTTTGAGACCTACAAATCCAAGGGTTTTACCCCTTAGACCCATCTAGTTATACAACAACATGGATTACAATAAAATACATGCATGCCCAAGAGATTGCATCTTGTACAAATTTGAATTTGCTAATTGTCAAGAATGTCCAAAATGTGGAAAAATCTATTAGAAAAAAGATGCACTTAGAAAAGTTATACTAGTGAAAGTCCTTCATTACTTTCTAGTAATGCCAAGAATAAAGAATATGTCTTGATGTCCATCCATAGCAAGCCCAATGCAAAGGCTTCTTGATAATTGGTCCATAGATGGTGTATATCGTGTTTCTGCTATTTCAAAGGCATGGAGATACATAGAATCAAAATGGCATTAATTTAAATCTAGATTAAAAAATTTATGCCTTGGATTAGCAATGGATGGAGTCTTTATAGCATATTGACCATATACCAAGGCTTTTACTGAGGAAATTGAACGAGTGTGTTTTTGCCCCGACGTCGGTGTAAGTGTCGGTATACACGTCGGAAGCAAAGCGACGGTATAGGCATCCGTATAGGTATTGGTAAAAGTGTTTGTATAAGTGTCAGTATAAGCATTGAAAATACCGGTGCTCATATCGATGCCTATACTAGTGCCTATACCGATGCCTTCTGGGTGTATCGGCGCGTATACCGATGACCATCCTAGGAGTACCATCGCTTATACCAAAGACCATATCTGCAAATTTTCTTTTGGGCAGAGTGTGTTGTCTTTTGCTATAGCAACATTACCATGATGTTGTTTAGCAAAAGACAATACACTTTGCCCAAAAAAACCAAGTACATGTGATGTGTACTCTAATGGCAACTGAAATATGATTTCATAAAGCAAAATACTATCGAACACAAAAGAGATAATCAGAATGAACCATGAATCATGAACCATGTACAAAAACATTTATATATTTCATAAATGAAGCATGTACAAGAGTGTGGCAAACCACTATCATATATGAGGCAAATACAAAATGTGGCAAAGCACTACCATTATAAGAATCAAATACAAAATTCTGGTGCACTACTACCATATATAAGCCAAATACAAAATTGTGGCACACCACTGTCATACACATGCACAGAATGATCGAAACATCCATATTAGTAGTCCTACAACATAGAACATTTATCAAGCGAGGTAAATTCATATGAGATTTACAAACAACAAGTAAAAACCAAGTTTCTAAATTCATCACCTCATCACAGATGCTCCCATGAAACGACCGCATTGCGTCCCTCGAAGTCCTCCAATAGTGCAATCAATCCATGACGATATCCATAAGCCTCCTCCGTTTGTGTTGGAGGCTTTCATCCATCCATAATTTTGTGGAGTCGACTTCAAGCAAACCACTTTTATCTCGCCTCACTATTCTGTTTCTTCCAGAGGTGACTACGTTGAACCATTTCACATAAAAAACAAAGTAATCAAACTTCCTAAAGGATAGCTTCAAGATATCTTGAATCACTCCACAATAATCTAGCTAGCCTTCTTGAGCATTATCATCTCTTGCACTTGCTCTACCTTTTTGCAAAAAGTTCATCATCACCCCACTATCAAAAGTAGACCTATTTTTATCAATTCGTGTGATTCGAAAGTGTCGTCCATAAGACCATAGTGCACCCTATTTAGAATAATCCCAATCACATTCCTTTGCGAGTTCTTCTTCTTCTTTAGAGAACCTTCACCCATTACCTTTGCTTGTGAAACCGTTGTATCTAGCCATCTGCTCATTGGAAAGTGTGGAAGAGGTCGAAGACTTTCTAGAAGGGGCATACTAAAACCTAAAGACCTAAATACCTAAAAAAACCTAAAACCCTAATCCTAGAGACCTAGACCTAAAACATGTATATGTGTATATGTATGTGAGTTTTTGTATATATGTGAGTGTGTGTGTTTGTAATATGTTAAAATCCTAAAATTGTATTTTATATATATATTAAAAATCCTAAAGACCTATTTTCTATATATCATAAAAAGCCTAAAAACCCTAAAACCCTAATGCTATTATATATATATATATATATATATATATATATATATATATATATATATATATATATATATATATATATATATATATATATATATATGTGTGTGTGTGTGTGTGTGTGTGTGTGTGTGTGTGTGTGTGTGTGTGTATTATATATGTGTATATGTGTGTATGCATGTATAAATAGCTTAAAAACCTAATCCTATTTTTTATATATATTTGATTATATATTGTTTTTTTCTTAATTTTTATAAATGTATGTTTATATATGTTAATATTAATCTAAAACTCTATTGTTATATAATTAATTATATATATCTAAGTTGATAAACAATCTAAAAATCCAATTTTTATATATTAATCATATATATTTAATTTGATAAAAAACCTTAAAATCCAATTTTTATATATTATACTATATATATTTAGTTTGATAAAAAACCTTAAAATCCTATTTGTATATATTTAATTTATTTATTTAAAACACTAGCTCTTTTCATATTTATTTATCTATACAAGTATCCTATTTCATATATTTATTTATTTATATATTCACATTTTTTCTTAATTTTTTTATGTTTTCCTAATATAAATTTAATTGAATTATATGTATGTAAAAACCCTAAAACCCTAATCCTAAACACCTAGACCTAAAATATGTATATGTCTGTATGCATGTATATATACATGTATATATATATATTATATGTGTATGTGTATGTGTGTGTATATGTTATGCATGTGTAAAACCCCTAACACCCTATTCTTAAAGACCTAGACCTAAAACATGTATATGTGTGTATGCATGTGTATATATATGTGTATGTGTATATATATGTGTATGTGTATATATATATGTGTATGTGTATGTGTATATATATTTAATTTGATAAAAAACCTTAAAATCCTATTTATATATATCTAATAATATATATTTAATTTATTTAATTAAAACACTAACTCTTTTCATATTTATTTATCTATACAATTATCCTAGTTTATATATATATTTGTTTATATATTCAGATTTTTTTTCTTAATTTTTTCCTTATTTTTTCCTTATATAAATTTAATTGAATTATTTGTATGTAAAAACCCTAATCCTAAAGACCTAGACCTAAAATATGTATATGTGTGTATGCATGTGTATATACATGTATATATGTATTATATGTGTATGTGTATGTGTGTATATATGTTATGCATGTGTAAAACCCCTAAAACCGGAATCGTAAAGGCCTAGACCTTAAACATGTATATGTGTGTATGCATATATATACATATATATATATATATATATATATATATATATATATATATATATATATATATATATATATATATATATATATATATATATATATATATATATATATATGTGTGTGTGTGTGTGTGTGTGTGTATGTATGTATGTATGTATGTATGTATGTATGTGTGTGTGTATGTGTGTATGTCTATATATATATATATATATATATATATATATATATATATATATATATATGTGTGTGTGTGTGTGTGTGTGTGTGTGTGTGTGTGTGTGTGTATGTATGTGTGTGTGTGTGTATATTTAATTTGATAAAAAACCTTAAAATCCTATTTTTATATATTTAATTATATATATTTAATTTATTTATTTAAAAGACTAGCTCTTTTCATATTTATTTATCTATACAATTATCTTATTTAATATACATATTTATTTATATATTCAGATTTTTTTCTGAATTTTTTCTTTATTTTTTTCTTATATAAATTTAATTGAATTATATGTATGTAAAAACCCTAAAACCCTAATCCTAAAGACCTAGACCCAAAATATGTATATGTGTGTATGCATGTGTAAATCGTCAATAGATGTTTGGACTTTAAACATGATTTTGATTGCCAAAAGTTGCTTAAAGTACTCTAGTGATATCTAAAGATTGACCAATAATCATAAATATTGTATCAAACTCAAGAGCAAGAATCAATATCACATAAATGAAATTTCAAGGCAAACTTTCATAGTGGAATGGGAAACCATATCCTAAAGGTGATATTTATTCTCTAGTTTGATACTCAGGAAATGAACACATCTGAATGAGTAAAGTTTCTGGATATTGTTTGAAAGAATTTCTTTCAAATATCCTTTCGGCATTGCAAAAGATTCCAAGATGAATCATTTGCACAAGTGACTTGATTCCCTAGAATGAATCTCAAGACCTTGAAGAATAACATTCTCCAAAGTAGTGAGAATGAAAGTCTTCATACTCTTTAGACAATAAGTAGTTCCGTAGAAGTCCCAAACCACCATAAGTGGTATTTAAAGTCCAAATGCTTGATATCACTTGGAAGTGTATCAAAGCTTCTTAGCTTTAGAATATTAAATGCAATAGTATATGCTTGGGCTTGAGTAGGGGAAAGATCTCTAAAAGCCCATGGGTAAGCAAAGAAGCTTTCAATAGTTCAAGAGATCTTAAATATAAAGACTAAATCTTTAATTTTATCGCAAGATCAACCAAACTTGATCAAGCTTGGTAAGGTTTGTCCAAGAAATTGATATTGAAACTACTTTGAAGTTTTCCCAAGTATTGGCAATAAAATTCCTTTGAGGAAATTTTCACTCAGGTTCCATTTATCCAATGGAAAATGTGAAAAGAGTATGCTCTTCCAAGTCTAAACAGAGTGAACAATTTCCAAGAGTGTAGTCTGCAACCATGAAGACGGTATTTAAGTATGTTGAAGGTAACACATAATGTTTGCCTATCCTTAAAGGGATTTTAGCACAATCCAAAAAGCATGATCGGATGCTTAGACTTAAGCAATAGAAAGGTTCCTGTAAAGTCCCGGCCGGGGTAGGTACCTAAAGAATCAGTAAGAAAGGAGTCTAAGGACAAGAAGAAAAGCTCTTGTCACTATAAATTGGTCAAGAATAAACCAATTAGACTTGAATCTATGAAAATTCAAGTACTTGGAATTCTAATTGGTTTTCATTCGAAAACCCGTGAAAAGACGAATAGATATTTGAGGTTGTCAAGTTCCTTAGGGAAAGAACAAGATCATGAAATGATCATGTGAAGGGATCAAAACCTAAGTCTACACCAACCATTTTGGCATAGTTTTTGCCTGTTCAATATCAAGTCTCTAATCAACTAGTGCATCATGTAAATCTATGTCAGAAATGGAATGCTCTACATCATCACATGAAACTTGCAAAGGCTGAGAAGTTGCCTCATTGGGACCAACACTAGATGGTCCACCTATAAAAAGAGGAAGCAAAGTATCATACATGTCTTTGGAGCTAACAGATGTCTCCTTAGTAAATGAAAGCAATGGCTGAATAGCATCTTTCACAAAAACAACATCACGGCTAACCAAAATGCATTTAGTTTGTAGATGATACAGACGATAGCCTTTACTTTCAGAACTGTACCCAACAAAAATACATTTTATTGCTTTATCATCCAATTTTTTGTGATGTTGTTCAGGCACTAATGCATATGCCAAACAACCAAAAACACGCAGATGAGAAACAGATGGCTTGCAATCATGCCAAGCCGAATATGGAGTGATAGACTGCAGCGCTTTAGTGGGACACCTGTTCAGTACATATGTTGCACACATGACAGCCTCAAGCCAGAAACTATGTGGTAAAGCCTGACTCTTGACCATACACCTCGCCATCTCCATGAGTGACATGTTCTTTCGTTCAGCAACTCCATTCTGTTGAGGTGTATATGGCACTGTAGACTGGTGTTTTATCCCACATTCAGCCAGAAATGCATTAAAATCGGAAGACATATATTCCCCCCCAATCAGAACGAAGGGTGCCAATTTTACATGCTGACAGATTTTCAGCCAAAACCAAAAATTGTTTGAAGCACATGAACACTTCGGACTTTGCCTTCAATGGATATACCCATGCATGCCTGGAAAAATCATCGATGAAAGTCACAAAGTAAAGATAATTGCCAAAAGAAGGTGTCTGCATAGGACCACAGACATCACTACGTACAAGTTGCAATTTTTGAGTAGCCCAAACTGAACCATCTTTTGGAAAGGACAAACACTGCATTTTGCCCAAAATACAACCTTCACAAACATGTTTTCCAGGTGCCTCAAGTTTGGGCAAAGAGGACACCATTTCAGATTTCTGCAGGTGTAGCAAACTAGCAAAATTTAGAGACCAAACCATGCATGCCAAAGCTTTGCATCTGACATAGCCTGAGAATCATTTATTGCACATGCCAAATCATTTACAGATCTTTCATAGTCTATGAGCTTATACAGCCCACGACATAAAATGCTAGAAGCAATAATCACATCGCCATTTGACAGATCATGAACTATACACGTGTCATCAACAAATTTCACAACCAAGCCAATCTTGGCTAATGCAGAAACTGATAATAGGTGCTTCTTGATCCCTGGCACAAATAAAGCATCTGACAAAGTGAAAGAACTACCATCAACAGTAGTCAAAATGATCTTACCAACTCCCATAACAGGATAAGAGGAGTTGTTGGTGCATGTAACAATATTCCATGTAGGGGCAGGCTCGAGTGAAGAGAAGAAACTGCGCTGCAAGGTAATATGTTTGGTCGCCCCACTGTCAAAATACCAAACATCTGAGTCTATTGCAGACATGCACTGCTCATGAGAAGATGGGTCAAAACTACAGACAGTAGTAAACACCCATTCTTCTTCCTGCACAAGATTAGCAGACTCTATTTTTGGTGTAGAGGCCTCTGCAACAACCATTTCAACCTCTTTCTTCTTTGCCTCTTTAGCAGCCAGTTTTGGATAATTCTTTATGATATGATCATTCCCTTTACAGTACTTACAAAATAATTTCTACTTTCCTGATTTCTTCTCATCTTTATCTTCCTTCTTCGAATGTGCAAAATTAGCAGATTTCTGCTTACTAGTTGAAGAGCTCCATTTTCCTTTGCCCTTCTGACTAGCCAGGAAAGCTTGAACTGCAACTCGCATAATGGACATGTTCTGCCTAGACTGATCTTCCTACAACAGAACAGAGACTAACTCCTCAAATGATAAGGCATTTGGATTGCCTTTCATCATCAACCAAAGAGTAGAAGCAAAACTCTGATATGAATCAGGAAGACCATTCACAACAATCTGCACAAGTGAGCTATCTGGTATAACCTCATCAGCAAAAATCAATTGTTCCTTCAAGTCTTTGATCTTCATTAGGAAACTATCCATAGAATCACCTTCATTCATGTGCTCACTCTCCAACTGTTTTCGGAGGTAAGCAACACGAGCCTCATTCCTAGCTTGGTACAATGTGGTAAGTGTATCCCAAGCATCCTTACCTATTCTATAAGAGCGAATGTGAGGAATAATGGCACGTTTGATAGACAAAGCTATTAATGCATGTGCCTGGGCATCTCTGCCATCCCAGTGAATCTGCTCTGCAGTAGGTGCAGCAGAAACCGCAGCACAAACAGGAATATGCAGAATATCATCATCTTCGACACCTTCTGCATCAGCATCAGTACCTGTAGTTGTAATAGTTGTATTGATAGGACGTTTTTCGACACCCTATACAATGTTCCACAGTCCTTTTGCAACCAACACATGTCACATAATATAAGCCCATAACGGGTAGTTGGTACCATCCAACTTATCCTCAACAGCCAACATATGGAATACATCACTCCTTTCAGCCATGGCTGGTGACTAAAATACCTTGATGCAGAAAATTGATTGTATCTCAAAAAGTTGAACAAAACTGCTCAGATGAATTTCGCTAGACCTATAGCAAACTTCGAGACGCTTATACTAGCAAATAGAAATCGGTATATACCTTGGGCACAAAAAGACAAATTAGCCTGCACAAATGCTACGATAGTGCGTTCGGAGGCCGAAACGAGCTCAGATCGCGATTTCGGCACCACAGAGTGAAGTCGTTTTGATCTCGAAAACACATTGAGTATCTCACCAAAATTTGTGCGATTCTGAGACTGCAAACAAAGGAGTGTCGACAGTGCCCTAGATGAAGCGATGACCTGCTCTGATACCAATTATTGGAGTTAGACATCTGTGGAAGCATGCAAACAGCACAAGGAAGAAGAAGAAGCTTGGAGCACAACACACAATACTGAATGTATTACTAGAGAATGTACAAAGATAAGTAGCCCATTAGGGCAATAGGCCTATACACAAGCTGGGGGAAAAAAACCTCCTAAAGAGGGAAAAAAGTGCCCCGACGGTCCTAGTGTGTTCACACACATCACTACCTAAATATATCAACAGTGGCAACCATATAATTCCTATGAATCTCTTCACTCAAAAGTGCAATGTATACTCCATTAAACAAGTTTGCCTCTGGGTGCACTATTACTAACTACTATGCAAAATGTATCCCATGAGGATGGTAGTATGCATAACAAGAGAACTCCTTTCATGTCATCATCCATTTCCATCTTTTGATCTTGCAACAAAGAAAACAGAGCATCAAAATCATTTAATGAGTTGCAACACTATCTATGTCTTCCATGTGCAATTCATAAAACTTCCTCATAAAATAAACTTTTTTGGAAGCATGTGTATTCATAGGTGTTGCAAAGCTTCTTTCACATCTAATTTGGTGTCTCATAGTCCAAAATAGTGATATAAACACTATCTACAAGGTGTAGATGAGTCATGAAAATTGCTATATGATCAAGTGATTTCCAATCATTATCATCCATATCAACATGTTTCTTTGTATAACAACCCATTGGTTTCCATCGTCTTATGTATATCAGGACATTGTGTATATCAGGATATTATGAATTTGATTCTTCCATAGAGAGAAGTTAGTGCCCTTAAACTTACAAATCTCAAAATTTTCTTTTCCTTGCAAGTTATAGCTCTTCTTGAGGAAACTTGCAGAAGACCCTGATCCACCTAATGTTCATGAAATCTCTAATGCCACGGTGATAAATAAGTGAGTAGAATAATAATCACACTAGATATGACCAACCACCTTTTACACTTTGAGAAGTATGATTATGTGTCAAGTTTCTAGAAACTTTTTGGTAGATTTTCCCCATAGAAATGAGCAGATGAGCAAAATGACCAGTGAGAAACTATCAACAGATAGTTTACAAACTTATATGCTTGGAAAAAGAAGCAGATCAAGGAACATAATCAGCCCATGTATGGCTAAAAAATGAAATCTTTGAGACCATGAAAAACGAGCACACGTAGGAGCTCACCTTGCCAATATGCTCCACCAAAGATGTGATGGAGAACATGAGGCTTGATTTTTGATGGAGAAAAATGAGCTATTGAGGTGACGGAGCCACGCATGGATCTTGAATTGGAGTGAGAAGGGAAAGGGGGGTAGGTATGTTCACCCAAAAATATTCGAGCAAAAATCTTTCGAGAACTCTGTGGCTTGAGGTGTCTCAAGGGAGCATTGAGCTAGACTTACATGGACCGAGGAGAGATGTAAGAAGATGCCATGCACTATAATGCCAGATGGAAGGGGGATCCCATGAGAGTTGTACCCCAGTAGAAGTTTGCCCATGGAATGGATAGGAGGAGTAAAGTTCCACCCCCGTCAGAGGAGATGCCAAACAATAGGAGCAGACGAACCACTTGGCCCAGAAGGTACAAGGGGATCCAATAGCTTATCAGAGTATTTTGTGGCAGATTAGTAAAGGTATCAAGGACCTAGTCGATTCTCTGTGAGGATGGCTTCCAACATGGGAGGGGAGCTCATGAAGAGCTCCCCCCCCCCATAGATTAGATGATGGGGAAGAATCAAGCAAGAGAAAGGGTAGGCAAGAGAAGATGATCCCATCTCAGTAGCTATGCAAGAAACTTCTGTAGATAAGCACACCGTCAGACCTCCATCTCTCAATAGAGATTTCAGACAGAGACTCAAAGGAGAGGTGGGGGGTAGGACAAGAGAAAGGGTAGGCAAGAGAAGATGATCCCATCTTAGTAGCTATGCAAGAAACTTCTGTAGATAAGCACACCGTCAGACCTCCATCTCTCAATAGAGATTTCAGACAGAGACTCAAAGGAGAGGTGGGGGGTAGGACAAGAGCTCAACCCCAAGGAGGGGGAGCTCCAAGTTCTAACCCACAAAGCGAAGCAGCACAAGGAGAGCAATACTTAACCCACTCAACCATCATGTGTAGAGGAGGAATTGAAACTCACCCCCCCCATCATTACCTGCCATGCACCGAAGTGTGGAATTAGGACAGGGGAGGGAGAGCATTAACTCTCCCCCAACAATATCAGCAGGTGGATTTGGTGCCAAATTCAAGGCAAGAGAGGGAACTAACGTTCCCCCCCACATTCGGTTCTGCCCATAAGGAGAATTAAAGATAAGGGAAACAAGGAAAATTTCTCAAATTCGAATTCACATGTTTGAGTGTCTAAAGAAGGATATTGAAAATTGTTCAACACCCCTTGTAAGCTATCAACACAGATTGGTGGAGAAAAGAGACTCGACATCAACGTGACTTCCTCTTTTTCTTTGTATTTTCTTGGAAAAAAAAAGAGAGGAGGGGCCAAGGAGGGTACCACCCATCCCCCTATCCAAAGCAGTCACTCAACAAAGAGATGGCAGTGATGGAAAGTGATTGCACAAAGAGTGTGTGTGAGTGTGTGTGTGAGTGTGTATGTGTGTGAGAGTGAGAGACAATGGGGTTAAGGGGTGTTCTTGTGTAACAAACAAAAAATGAACTAGAACTACTTCACAAAACCAAAAAAAGGGTGATTATGATGAGTTAATGGTCCAAAGTAAGGGTGCAAATGACAAGCAAGAACTCAATACTATGTAAATGAGCAGAAAAAATTGCAACACCACTTTAACATTTGCTCTTGATCAATCATGGAATGGAGACACTCAACTATGGATTTGCAAGGAAGCTAAACAAGAGGATGAAAGATTACAATATTGTCAAACATGAAATGAGAGATATAGAACCATAGAAGACCCATCCGACATGCCACAAAATTTTCCTCGATGAAGTGTTCGAACCACAGAGATGGATGGAAATCCTAGCAACACTGGATGTGTGTGTAAACAAAGAAGTGTTGACCATGAATGAGTGTGTGGATGAAGAAGGATACGACTTAAAATTTTTACATGGTTGTACTTCAAGAGGCTAAAGAAGGCAAAATAATTGAAAAGGAGTGGAAAGAAGACTATAAAATCATAGAAATAGAACCCGAGTTTGACTCAAAAGAACAATATCTAAAATAAGTAGAACTGAAAGATGGCATGGAACATAAAAAACTATTCTCCATAGAAGAATATCAAGGACACCTTAGAAGGGAAACCAATGAAACGGAGGATGAAAACTTATCGAATGAACACTTTGCAGTGCCAAAACATTTTAAGAGACATGTAGTGGAGGAAAGAAAAATAGCTATTCAAATTCCTAAGAGAGGCACATGATGGAATAGCCTATGATAACAAAGAACATACCAAGAAGTTAATAGTAACCCTAGAAGGAGATGAAGAGAGATGCATGTACATAGGCAAGGACGTATCCATAGAGGAGTATGACTAAGCGAAAGGGACTAGGAACGGTCTATGTAGTGAAGAAATTTAGACATTGCCTCCTAGCCAACAAGTTAAAATTCTTTACTGATCACCAATCTTTATTGTACTTGATCAATAAACCTTGTAATGTTGGAAGGCTAGTCAGATAGTTCCTATTGCCAATGGAATTTGATTTTGAGGTAGTAGTCAAGAAGGGCAATACTCATGTAAGAGTTGATCATTTGTCGAGGATGACACATGGAGAACCACCAACTCGAGTAGCAAATGAGCTACCCGATACTTATTTGTTCAACCTAGAAGTGTGTCCAAAGTGGGCTGCAAAATTGATACCTATACTTACACATGGACCAAACCATAGGATCAATTCGATTGGAGGTGAGGAACTTTGGAGAACAAGAAACCTCCACATTGTGGCATATAGTATGTACTTCAAAGATTCTAATGGAATAAATACTTCTATGATGTGTTGAGGATGAGGAGAGATGTGCTTTGATAAAAAAAGCCACAGGAACAAATGGATGATGCATAAAGGAGTTAGTGGAACCACATAAGAGTTAAAAAAACAAGGAGTGTATTGAACAAACATGAAAAAAGATGTACATGAATATGTAACAAGTTGTCAACTGTGTCAAAAATCTACACTTCAGGAACATTCATGCGTATGTTATTCGACTATAGCAACTGAGTGGAGTAAGCCACTTATAGATTACTTGAAATCACAAACTTATTCAAAATGAGCAAGTCTAGCAAGAAAAAGAGCCCTAGAAGGACAAAGAAGAGACTATGTAATCATGGGTGAACAATTATTTAAATGAGGAAAAGATAATCAAATACGATTGTGTGTGCATGAAGGAGAACACTTGTGCATATTAGAAATGGCCCATGATGGAGAAGCTGCAAGACATTTTTGAGTCGATAAGACTACTAAATTGATACCCTTTGCAAGTTTATGGTGGTCAACCCTACATATGAATGCCGAAACTTATGTATGAAGTTGTGATGAATGCCAAGGAGCCAAGTATCTAATACGATGACATGACATGCCTTTGAGACCAATGGTTAGTGCAAGAGCTTTCTCTAAATGAGGAATAGACTTCATTGGAACCATTAATCTCCCAAAAAGAGGATCTCATGCAAAGTACATCATAGTAGCAATAGACTACTTAACTAAGTGGGTAGAAGCTACTAGGAAAACTGATGCCAAACCATCGCAAATTTCCTATTTGAAAACATCAAGATTTGGAATACCTACAGAGATTGTAAGTGATAGAGATATGCACTTTATTAACGAAGTCATTGAGTCACTCATGAATGAATTTTTAGTGATTCATAAAAATTTAGCACCTTATCACCCGCAAGCTAATGGACAAGTAGAGAGTTCAAATAAAGTGTTATGCACAGTTCTTACCAAGATAATCAATAATGGAAGATCTAACTGGGATAAAAATTTGCATCATGCAATTTAGGAATTCCGAGTTGCTTATAAAACAACTATATGAACAACACCATTTAATCTAATTTATGGTCAAAATGCAATATTACCAATTGATTTCTTGATTCCTACTCTTCGAGTAGTTGAGAAATATGAATGGACAAGACATGAGTTCTCCAAGTAGTTGGATCAAATAGAGAAGCTGCATGAAACTAGATAAAAAGTGATAGCAGGCATTTATGCTACTAAGCAGAGGCAAAAATCTTATTATGATTCTCATATCAAAGAAAAAGGTCTTAGAGTGGGAGATTTTGTATTGTTCTACACCTTGAAACACCATGTAAAAAAGCTACAATAAAGAGGATATGGTCTTTTTATCATAAATCATATCTCCTCGGGTGGAACCATAAATTTAGCTACTCTGGATGGAGATATACTTCCAAACTATATAAGTGGCTACAGAGTGAAAAAATATATGGAACCTTTAATGAAACAAATGTTGACTAGACTTTTAGGAGCACAGAATAGGAAAAAAGAAGGAGAGAATAAGAGAAGAAACAAGAGTAGAATCCTTAGAGAATAAGAAAATGCAAGGAATGGATCAAAGAATTTGATGAAAGATACATAAGAGGTGAAGAACCCATTCCCATGGCGAATCATCACACCACCAACATCAAAACCCTCGAAAACATACCAAAACAACCTTATCTAGACCTAAGGATTGGAAAGGAAGAATTTCAATTGATTGACTCTTTAACTGATATAGGAGCAGCTCTAAGTAGTGCACATGCATCTTTGATTGAAAAATTAAATATGTCACTCACTCCAACTAAATCCTACATGATAGGGATTGGAGGTAATATCATTGAATGCCTAGGAGAAGTAACCCTATCATCAAACTTAGGAAACAACACTATGCAACAAAAGCTCTTGGTCTGTAAAGACTCTGATCTTCGAGAAGAGTTGTTCCTAGGACAAGATTGAATATATGAGTTTGAGGTTACAATACATCTAGCCTAGGGATACATATCCGCCAAGGTAGGACATGGGGAGGTCTTTAGTCTACTAGATGAAAAACCACTAAAGACGATGGACATGAAAAGCCCTAATGTACCAAATCAAAATATGCATGAGTTAGAATCCAACCAAACTCCATATCTCAAGATTTCATGCTTTAAGCCACAATGTGTGTCCAAGAAAATTCTTGTTCTACCACATTTGCTCAACCGAATCCTCCTTCTCAAGAAATTATCTCCAAGAGTCCTAGTGAGGTCACTCGTTCTAGAGAGGAAAGTGGAGAGTTATCTATATACCTAAAGTTGAAAGGAACTCAACAAACGTGTTGCATGAGAGTCAAACAAATATGGATTTGCAAAGATTAGCTTCAGGAGCACCAATACAAGGAGGAACAAGCACAACTAAGAAACCCGAGAAGAAGAAGGCATTTAAAATAAGGAAGAGCACATCAAGTGAGCCCAAGGATAATTCAAGTATGGTTACCCAAATTACTCATGGAATCTCAAAGACAATAACATCAAGTTTGGATTTCAAAACTGACACTGAAGAAAGCCAAAGTAGAAATCAAAGTATTGACCCAAATGATCTGCATCCAAGCAAAGACTATTAAGGCTTCACAAGCAGATAAAAGACTATGAAGGCCAAAGAAACCAAAGGAACTCTAGAAGCAAAGCAAATACATATTGTAGATTAAGACAAAGGAAGTAACACTAGATCTAATTCAAGCAGCATTAAAGAAGGCTCGACATCAAGCAACAAAGACACATCAAATATGGAGTCCAAAGAATGTACCAGCCAAACATATTCAAAAGGAGCAATGTCAGAATTGCACGCATGATGAGTTGAATGCAGCTAGATATGCAAAATAGGGCCATAATACAAGGCCTCGCATTCAACACATGGCTTCTTTAAACTATTTAGTGGTGCATATTTCCTTCAAAGAAAGTAGGACTTCACTATACTATAGTAGTGTAGGACTTCGACTAACTATTACTAACGATTGCTTCGGTTATGACTAACCATTTCATGTTTCTTATCAGCAAATAGAATATATATATATATATATATATATATATATATATATATATATATATATATATATATATATATATATATATATATATATATATATATATATATATATATATATATATATATATATATATATATATATATTCAGGTATCATTTTTCACTCACCTATGTGAGGGAGGACATGTTTAAAACGCGAACAAAGAATGCTTGAGCACCATGGAAAAATAAAACTTTCCTAATTTGTCATATTAATCACGTATTGCAATACAAGCACAGATGGCTTTTGAGGATTCTGAAGCAACCCAACAAATGGAGGTAAACGAACTCCCTTTAGAGTGTGTGGTCAAAGCAAAAGGTCACTGGTTTTGAGATGGCCAGTCCGCTAGTGACCATCTCTTCTTAATCGCCATTAGAAACATGCATCGGGACCATCAATTCCCTGTGATGAGTCAAGACTTCAAAGTTCTTCATGAATTGCCTAGAGTAATGGACACATGGACCAAGGTTGGGATCAAAGCTTATTTGAAGTTCCCAATCTTTAAGCCAGACTTTGAACGATGCACTCAAGTCATGAATACACTCCATCTTGTAGTCGACAAACCCTCAATACCAAAGGCTAGAGTCATGGATTTACAAGGAAAATCGCAAACCATCCGCTTCACCCATGAACTCATTAAAGAAGAATTTGGATGGATTAAAGATGGTATTACTGATCTCAAGGATGAGATCATGCAATAAAAAAGAGAACCTTGTTATATATTAATGGAACAAATATTGAGGAAGAAGTGTACCTGTGCATCAACATTTTTGTTTCCCGAACATGCACAGGTATACAACACCATAAAAAATAGTGGTCCAACTATTATCACATGTCATAAAACAGATTGGCAACCAAACCAATTCAACCCCATACATACAAGAAAGGCTTTTCAAAGCCAAGAAACAATGGGGACTCAAGAATTTTTTGAATGGAAGTACAACTTTGACCATTCTCATCTATCATGCATTGAATATTAGAGAATATTTACGAGAGATGCCATCCACTGTGGACATGGCAAGGTGTATCAAGTTGGCCATAATCCCAAAGAATAAATGTGGCATGGTGATCGCAGAGGAGGAAGACCAAGCACTAAATCAACAATGAGAGGGTCCAAAAGAAGGATGGACTTTGAAGAAGCATCAACCACTCCATCAACAAAAAGAACTCATATGGTTCCCAAATCAACTTTAGCTCAACCACCACCCATCCCAGAAGTCGAGTTAGAAGGAGCCCTTCAAGCCACTCACACCTACATGGAAGGGAAGGTGAACCTCACAATTCAAGGTCATCATTATAGGCAAACAAGTGAGCTCAAAGGAAAACAACAAACAAGAAAAAGACTTTCCAAAATCAATCGTTATAAGGAGTTGGACCCAGAGAACTCAAGTTGATGCTCAGGATCCAATGGAAAAAATGATCAATCAACTATGAATGCCAATCTAAATACTAATGTTAATGATGATGGATGTTGGGACAAATGAGATCAATTGGTGGATCAACAAAAAGTATTCAATGAGCCCCAAATGAAAAAAAAGTGCAAAAGATGAAGAAGTTGTAAGGAATCATAGATCGGACAACACGCATACAATTCAAATCAATGATTCAACAAAGTTACGAATTGAAGAAATCACCTCATCAAAGAAACCCCTAGGATGAAACTTAGATGGAATCATGAAGTACGGGTAGAATTTGACCTTGATCATCTTCTTGACCATGCCATTGTACTTATTGACAATTTAGGCAATTCAAATCACACATAAGAAATCATTTGCAAAAAACAATTAAATTCATGCTTCCTACACCAATGAGATGGGTCATTTGCCAAGCAATTTCCTTTAAAAAGAGCTAAATGCAAATCATAACCATTAAAACAAATCTAGGGAGGAAAAAAAATATAGTGGATAAAGAGGGATTTGTCTTTATTAACAAGAAAAAAATAAAAAAGTATTTCACACAATAGTAGACCAAAAGAAGCAATACTTTATGGAAGTGGAGTCTCCCATTCCACCCATAAACTTGGAATGGGAGATGAATATTGTAATTGATGCATAAAACTCTTTGTTATCTTATTCAATCATTTCTGATGAGCTCATCAAGTAGCTTGATACACACGAGATTTTTCACGGAGTCCCATTACTCCCATGTTTTCTCCCCTCTTCTACTGTATGAGGAATCCTCCTCTAATCATGACAAGTGGCATGATTATTCTATTAGCCTCCTTACTTGAGGGGTGGTTCACACCCATAGACTGAATAATATGACATTTCCTTTCCCCTTAAAAGCATTTTCGTCCTCAAAAATGTAAATGAAATGTCTGTAATGGTAGAAGAAAGTGCTCAGACTCCCCTGAAACCCCCATGTACTCTATGTACATGGTCATCTCTGTGTGTTGTTTCCCCATTTCCTTCCCCTTAAGAAGTCTCATAACACATCATCTCAAAGGTGGGAAACTGTCTGAGTGGTGCCTACTATCTCCCATGTACGCTCCACTTCCAAACTATCACTCCCATGAAAAGTGACATCATCAAAATGACCTAAGTCCCTATGATGTATCCTCTATGGAGTAATAATATAAAAGGAAAGTGTAAGGTGCCAAGCTTATAGACTTGACCATATCATAATGGAGATAGTAAACCATAGAATCCTATGAAATATAGAACAAAGTCCCATAACAAGTGACTCCGAACCCATCTAAGACTAAATAATAGATTGCCCTCATAACACTCTAGGTCTTCCTAACCTTGAGTGTGCTCACAAGTAATAGTTTCCTCTAAACTACCTTGTGACTATGCAATTCCATCATCTAGCTCATATATAAGAATTTCTTGATAGTAAAATGCAATCTCTACATTTTACCAAGAAGTCTGTGGTTTGTCATCCTTACATTGGAATAAGTTCTATTGGAAGAGCATCTATTGGCACTAGTGCAAACTCTAAAATTTTCTCTTCCCTTTAGTTTGCCATATGAATGCAAAAAGCATTCTCTTTAAGATTTAGATAATCCCTAAATACCCATCCTCCTAACTGATGTTTAGACATCATGCTCATGATGTAACATCAACTAAGAGTTTATTACCCCAATAGGTTAGATATATCCCTATCTCCTAGAAACTCTAAAGAGAGGTATCATCAATCTAATTCCAGTCTCACTAATGTCAATAACTAGATCATCTCATCTAGTCAACGACCATCGCTGGAAATAAACATAACTACTTCTCTCAAGTGTCTCCAGGTGAAAATCAATCTAGCCATCATGATTAACTGATCTCCCTCTTGTCTTTGATAGAAGAGTTCCGCTCCTATCTAGACAATCTGATCCAGAGAGAGTGAAACTCTCTAAGGAAAAGAGCTCTAGTAGTGGAACCTATTCCACTTTCCCTTTCCCTTTGAAAAAGATTCTATTGAATCCATTTTCTCTACTCATCCATTTTTGGAAATTTATTAGTTTGTATAGATTATGAACATGTACATAAGTTCTCCATACTTTTCCTTCCAAAATAGTGGAGAATCATACTCCATATCAAGGAAAATAATACTGAAAAGTAGAGTAAATGAATTCCTTCTGAAATGTAAACTAAGAGAAGTTTTGTAAACACCTCTTCTATCTAAAGGAAAATATGCTCTATTCTTCTCCTATGAAGAAATCATATTTTCCTTTCCTTCTTTCTCTCTCAAAGAACAGGGGCTAAAGTGAGACCACTCAGCTAAAGTGAGATCTCTCGTCGATCTCTGAGCTTATTCCCACTTTCTCCTTTCCTTAAAAGAGAAACTTGTGAATTCATTTAGTCCTCTCTTCCATAACTAATGCATAATCCCTCATTACATATATTCCTATGAAGATGGAGAAAAAATCTCCCTTGACTAATGAAGGTGTATACAATGAAGAGTGGAGAAAATAAATTCTAATAAGGGTCAAAGCCCTCTACTAAAATGGTTAGCAATGATATGACATGATACCATAAATGCATGTGTATCCATACTAAGAGCTATCTCTGGCAACCATCCTCTATGCATGGATCTATATGATCCCATAAAAGCAATGGAATTATCCTCCCTAAAAACCTCAAAAAATGAGTATGTGATAGCAATGGTGATAGAACCACCTATCACATTCTCTACTTGGAAGAATAAATCTTCCCTAAACTATGAAGGATAACTCCTAATCCTAAGGAGATGTCTACTAAGAGATCTCCTCTAATCTAGTGAGACATGAGGCCATGAATGATGAGTCCTTTTCTCCCTGGCCATAGAAGAAGAGTGCTCAAAGGGAAGTCATTTCCACAGTCCCATACTAGTGAAAACTTCTTCCAATTCATGGTGTCATACCTACACTAAACCAAATATATATTCCATGTAATGGAATATGTAGGTGGACTCTAATGAGTCCCATATCCTAAAATCATGTCAGTGGACTCAAATGAGTCCCATGTCCTCGAACTAGTTAGTTTGGCTCTAGTCAATATATGACGATGGATATCCCTTTCTTCTCCAAACTAACTTGCTCCTAGGTACCAAGATTGAGCCTAGGTACCTCTCTGTAGATCCCGATATACATATATGTATTGGGTACCCCAACTATTTGTAACTAAGGGATCTATGCTCTAAGTCATAGAACTAGTGCCATGCATGTGGCCTTCCTAACCATCACTTGAATCACATAATCACTCGTAGATGTTGTCTCATGAAACCCATCTCTATGATCCCATCTAATTGGTTTCCTTAGTAGTGTAGCAAAAATGCTTCACTACTTGCTCAGTGATGTGCATGAATGAAACTAGTCACTCTTTGGGTAATGCTAATAATACCCCATAGTCTCCTAATCATACTGTGAGACTCTTGTGAAGATAAGTAAATCTTCACTTCTGTGGAGAGTATCATATATGTATCTCCCGTGCCTATATGCAAATTCCTAAAACCTATAGGATTTCTTGTGCACATCACTAATGGTGAAGGTGTAGCTCCTTCCCTTAGCCATCCTATGGTCTAAATCCATAAGGATTATGTGTAGGGATCCTATAACTACTGAAGTTGCCTTATCTCTACTATTATGATGGTCCTAAGTCCATCAAGTACATGCTTACAAGCATGCTAACACCTTATTGATGTTTGTAGAAAAGGCGTGTTACCATGCCATGACATTCTTACCTGAAGGCAAGTGCGTATATAACTCCATGAGGTGGGAAAAATTTCGACAGCATTTCCCAAAGAAATGGAGTCCAAAAAAAATTAACCATAAACTCAATGGCACACAGGCCATCCAACAACATAGGGCTTGACAAACCCATGGCATGCATGCCATATACTCATACATGGACTCCAAACCCTGCAAAAACATAAAATCAAATGCTAGCAACAATCTCTTTGCTGCATAACCATGTAGTTCTTGGAATCATCTTTCTTGCAAACCATCAAATAGTTATATGCCTCACATGTTCACATGTATTCCCATGCTTCTTTCTCATAAAACATAATAAACAAAATACAAAGACATTCATATGCTTTAGTTATTTCCTACGAATGAACATGCATAAGCATTATCTACCTATCAAAGAAGCCAAATAAAGGTAATCAAAAGTTCAAAAATGCTTCCTAGAATGATTTTTCGATGAAACCTCGAACTCGATAGAAATTTTTGGATGCCATCCTAGAGCTCTTCAACAACTCTCAGAAAATCATCCTCTTTGCATCTCATAGCTCTCGACCTTGTCTAAGATGTGCTCGATCACTAATTTCGTGTCCAAAGTTTCACCACATGACATGATTGAGCCAATCTGGAAAGGTGTTAATCCTATTGTTGCACCAATGATGCATAAAACTCTTTGCTATCTTATTCAATCATTGCCAATAGCCATCCTTCTGATGAGCTCGTCAAGCAGCTTGACACACATAGAGACTTGATATATTTCCACCCAGCCAACATCCGAACCACTCTCGGGATTTTTCATGGAGTCCCATTACTCCCATGTTTTCTCCCCTCTTCTACCATATGAGGAATCCTCCTCTAATCATGAAAAGTGGCATGATTATTCTATTAGCCTCCTTACTTAAGGGGTGGTTCATACCCATAGGGTGAATAATATGACAGTAATGGAAGTTAACACAAATTTGAAAGATAGATAAACATCAAAAGTTTTTGAGTCAATGGAAACTTTAATAAGAAACCCAAAAAAAATATTAGAAGGAAAATATCACCTAATTATTTGGTTATGCAAGAAAATAACTATATTTCTCCATCAATTGGAAAGGGATAACTAGTATGAAGAAAGTGTGGATGGTCAAGATTGTCTCAAGTCCCTACCTCAACAATCGAGTGATTTTCCTTCAACAACTAAGAGAATCACAATAAACTCTAGAATGGAGAAGGAGGCAAAGGACATACTAGCATTAGGACTCATTTCTCATATTAGAACTCTCTTTTTCATTTCTTCTCATACAAAAACAATGGTTAGGGTAATTACTCTAGGTCCTCCCCTTGATTTTACTAATTTCTTGGTGCATGTTGTTGGAGTTTGATGTTTACGGAAGCATGTGAACCGCACAATGAAGAAGAAGAAGCTTGGAGCACAACACACAATACTGAATTTTATTACCACTAGAATGTACAAAGACAAGTATCCCCTTAGGGCAATAGGCGTATATACAAGCCAGGGAAAAAGCCTCCTAAAGAGGGAAAAAAGTGTCCCATTGGTCCTAGAGTGTTGACACATATCACAACCTAAATATATCAACAAATACCCCCTGGGAGTGATGCGGTGAAGAAGGAGCTGGCACTCATGTATAAGGAAGTGCCAAGCTATGTGGAAATCACTCCACAAAAGGAAGTAAGCCCAAAGCTTTGCAGAAAGCTTCAAACTTCTCCCTAGGCAGAGCCTTCGTGAAAAGGTCTGCAATGTTCTCCTACGTGGGCACATATGCCAAGCTGATCTCCCCAGTAGAGAACCTCTCCCTGACATAATAATGCACCTCAATGTGCTTAGTGCGAGCATGAAAAACAAGGTTCCTCACAACTGCCAATGTGCTCTGACTATCAGTGAAGATGGTGGTGGCAGAAGACTGACCACCACCCAAATCAGCCATAAGGCGTTTGAGCCACACACACTCAACAGTCACTGTGAAAGCTACCCTATACGCAGCCTCACAACTAGAAGTGGCCACAATAGGCTGCTTCTTGCTCAACCAAGATATGCATGAGCTACCAAGCATGACTCAAAAACCACTAATGGACATATGAGTGTCATAACAACCAACCCAATCACTCTCAGAAAAAGCATGCAAATCTGGCGGTAGTGATCCCCCTTGGATAAAACAATCCAAGTAACTGGGTACCACTCAAGTAGCGAAAGATGCATTTAACCACCTGCCAATGCTTGAATCCTGGGCAATGCATAAACCTGCTCATCTATGAGACAACAAACTAAATATCTGGTAGAGTAATGCATAAGTAAATCAGGCATCCAACAGCATGTTGATAGAGAACAACATCAAATGCATCTCCAACATCATGAAGAGTCAATCGTAAACTTGTCTCCATAAGAGTGGCAATATTACAGTCTTCAAGCCCAAAACTCTGCAATAATGTGACAATATATTTCGTTTGACACAAAGCCATTCCACCATTAACATGCATAAATTGAATGCCTAAATAATGATGCAAATGCCCCAAATCAAACATCTCAAATGAGGCATGCAAATCAGCCTTAAAATCAGCAATATGTGTGTCATGAGGACCTGTGAGCAGCATGTCATCAACATATACCATAATGATCAGAAGTACATCATAAGCACGCTTAACATATAAGGTGCTCTCAGTTGGACTGTTCTCAAAACCATGTGCAATTAGATAGGCATGTGTCTTTTCATACCAAGCATGTGGTGCTTGCTTTAAACCATATAATGCCTTCTTTAACCTGCGCACCTGGTTTTCATGCCCAAAGCCACGGGGCTGAAAAACATACACTTCTTCATGCAAGTCACCATTCAGATATGCAGTTTTAATGTCCAACTGATGTACATTTCAACCATGATGAGCTGCAAGTGCACAGATGGTACAAAGAGTAGTCATACGGCATGTAGGTGCAAAGGTCTCATCAAAATCAATGCCTCTTTCCTATGCATAACCCATTGCAACAAGCCTAGCCTTATACCTGTCAACTATTTCATTGGGTTTACACTTCAGCTTGTATACCCACTTAGTGCCAATGGCCTTCTTGCCAGCATGCAATTCACATAACAACCATGTACCATTTTTCATGATAGCATCATATTTAGATTGTGTTGCAACCATCAAATGTTCTAAATTTTGTGCTTCATCAAACGAAATAGGTTCAGTTTCATCACAAAGACTAGAAGCAGCCGTAGCATAGCGATCTGATGCAAAAAGGCACTATGAGAGCCTAAATGAGTACGATATGAAAGAGGTGCATCTAATTTGTTGTCACGCAAAGTTTGCACAAGCCATTTTTGCATAGTTTTTGCCTACTCAATATTAGCTCTCTCATCAAGAAGTGCATCATGTAAATTTGCATTGGAAATGGAATGATCTACATCATCACATGAAACATGCAAAGGCTGAGAAGTTGCCTCATTAGGACCAGCACTAGACTGTCCACCTATAAAAAGAGGTCGCAAAGTATCATACATGTCTTTGGAGCTAATAGATGTCTTCTTAGTACATGAAAGCAATGGCTGAATACCATCTTCCACAAAAAGAAATCATGGCTAACCAAAATGCATTTAGTCTGTGGATGATACAGACGTTAGCCTTTACTTTCATAACTGTACCCAACAAAAATACATTTTACTCCTTTATCATCCAATTTCTACGATGTTGTTCAAGCACTAATGCATATGCCAGACAACCAAAAACACGCAGATGAGCAACAGATGGCTTTCGATCATGCCAAGCCTCATATGGAGTGACAGACTGCAATGCATTAGTGGGACACATGTTTAGTACATATGCTGCACACATAACAGCCTCAAGCCAGATCATCATCTTCGACACCATCTCCATCAGCTCGAGCACCTGTATTCACAGGTGTAACAGGACATCTTTCAACACCCTACACAATATTCCACAGTCCTTTTATGACCAATACATGACGCATCATATAAGCCCACAATGGGTAATTCGTACCATCCAACTTATCCTCAACAACCAACATACGAAATACATCACTACTTTCAACCATGGCCACTGACTAAAATACCTTAATGCAAAAAAATAATTGTATCTGAAAAAGTGATCAGAACTACCCAAACGAGTTCTACTAGACCTGTAGCAGCTTTGAGACACTTATATTGGCGAATTGAAACTAGTATATACCTTTGGCACAAAAAGATGAAATAGCCTACACAAGCATTATGATAGTGCGTTTAGAGACCGAAACGAGCTCAAATCACGATTTCGACACCACATAGCGAAGCCGTTTTGATATTTGAAACACCTTGAGTATGCTCACCAAAATTTGTGCAATTTTGAGAGTGCAACCGGAGAGGTGTCCTGCTCTGATACCAATTGTTGGAGTTTGACGTATGCAGAAGCATGCAAACAACACAAGGAAGAAGAAGAAGCTTGGAGCACAACACACAATACTGAATTGTATTACCACTAGAATGTACAAAGATAAGTATCCCCTTAGGGCAATAGGTGTATATACAATCCGGGGGAAAAAACCTCCTAAAGAGGGAAAAAAGTGCCTCCGCAGTCCTAGAGTGTTCACATACATCACTACGTAAATATATCAACACATGCTCCTAATAAAGCCTCTAATAGAAGCGAATTCTAGAACTCTATTTTTCCCATTAAATCTCAAATGATTCTTCTAGAAGACCTTAACTTGGTTACTCATTTTAAATAGATTCATGAAGAAAGTTCAAGTTCTTGGAGAACATAGAAAATGGAAATGGGACACCATCACCTATCTTTCAAGGATGTGGTTCAACCATCTCCGACCTATCACTTTATTATATTCTTCCCCCCTTAGTTGATCATTGTCCTCAATAATCTAATCATGTATCCCTCTAGCCTTGATGATGAGTTCTTGAACTCCCTTGAATTGATGTCCTCAACCTCGCATAGTTTCTTGAACCTTGTTTGCAACCTTGGTGTCTTGAACCTTGTTCTAACCTCAATTTCTTGAACCTTGTTCTCACCCATGTTCGATATCTTGCACTCAATCAAGTGCCACCCAAGGTTTCCAAATGACTTTACAGTTCCAAGCTTGCTCATTAGATTTTGGAAATTTTATTTTGAGAGCTTTCCAATAGTATTTTACATGCCTCAATCCGACCTAAGGATTGAGAGATACACCCCAATCTCTCTTGGATAGAGTTCTCAAAGCGCCACCTTCCCAATTCCTACCCTTTCACATGATAGAGTGGCCAAGTGCCTTTTTAACAGGCCATTGGGTCAATCCACCTTTCCCAAGTCTACTTCCTAGGCTTTGATACCCATTTAACAAACTATAGGAGATTTGAACTCACAACCTCTTGGTTAGGAATGTGATGGGCTAACCACTTGCCCCAAAAGTCATGGTTGAGGATTACTTCTATTATGTGGAGAACTCTTAGGAGAGAGGTGTGAACCACCTCTTATCTTTCATTAGATGGGTTCACATGAGTGCCATGTGGCACCCATGTGTGTAGCCAATTGGATTTACTCTAAATGAAGGAAGAAAGGATTAATAGTAAGTGCGTGGCTGGGAGGATAAGTCAAGGATATTTCTCCGTGTGCATTCCGTTTTTCATATCGATGCTTCATCTTCTTCAGCATTGGGATACAATCCCTGTGGGGTCCAAAATAGAAGGCTCATTCGAGTTTGACATTATGCCAAAATTGGTGTCTCGATGACAGAACAACTTAAAGGGAAAGGGAAAGCCTTTCATTGGGGAGAAAAACAGAAGCAAAGAATGGAGAAATTGAAAGCAACAATTGCTACAGCTCCATTTTTACATATAGTGGATCCCAATAAACCCTTTGTGGTTGAGACTGACATGAGTGATTTTGTATAGGAATAGTTTTAGTTCAAGATGGTCAACTAGTAGCTTTTGAGAGTAAGAAACTCGAACAAGCTTAGAAGAATTACTCCATTTCTGAGAAGGAGTTATATGCAATTGTCCATGCTTTGAAGAAGCGGTGTCATTATTTGTATGGTGCCAAAGTCATGATAGTGTTTGATCAAGAGAGCATTAAGTGGCTCTCTAATCAAACCGACCTTAAAGCTCATAAGACTTGATGGGCAGAGACCTTTCAGGAGTTTGATTATAAGCTTAGGTATAGGAAGGGAAAGTTTAATGTAGTGGCTGATTCACTTAGCCGCATACCTATGCTCAATGGAATAAGTTTTACTCAGATCACTAGTGAGCTACTTGAGTCCATTAGAGAGAAATGTAGGCTTGATCCTGTATATTCCAAGATTTGGGAAGCCATAGAGAATGGGGATTGTGATACACAGGTCAACAAGTACTCAAGAAGGATTCCAAGATCATGAAATGAGACGGCACATTATGCTTGAGTGTCATGACACACCCAATGTGGGACACCCAAGAGTTAACAAGACTTATGATCTTGTTAAGAGGCAATTTTACTAGCCTAGACTTCATAAAGACATCTTAGAGTATGTGCTTAAGTGTACTAAATGCCAGACTAATAAAGCTGAAAGGTTGAGAATTGGAGGAATACTCCACCCGTTGGACATTCCCAATAGGAAGTGGGAGAGTATCTCCATGGACTTCATAGTTGGATTACCTAAGACACAGAGAGGGCACGACTCTGTCTGGGTAATTATGTATAGGTTAGACAAAATGGCTAGGTCTATTTTGACACGTATCATAGTGAAGACACATGAGTTGGCTAGACTTTTTGTAGAGAACGTATACCAGTTATATGGTCTTCCTTTAGACATAGTTTTTGATTGGGATAGGAAGCTCACTAGCCTCTTTTGGAGAGCGGTCTTCAAAAGGTTTGATACTAAGCTTAGCATGAGTATGGTCGAGCATCCACAATCGGATGGGCAAACAGAGAGGGTTAACCAAACCATAGGGGATATGCTTCAAGCATATGTGAATGAAAGGCAAACTAATTGGGAAGAGTACTTACCTATAGTAGAGTTTGCATATAATAGTGCCAAGCACTCTTCCACTAGGCATAGACCATTTATGCTTATGTATGGGTTTCAACCAAGAGCTCCTTATGCAGCAGGATTGCAGAATGAGAAAGTTCAAGCTGCAAAGGACTTCTTGGAAGAGATGAACGATATGCTTAGGCTTGCTAAGGACCATATTAGGAGAGCTTAGGATAGGGCTAGAGCCTATGATGATCCTCAAAGGAGAGACATCAACTTTGAGGTAGCAGACAAAGTTTATCTCAGAGTTCCATCTAGACTTGAAACCATGAAGATGGGACCTTGTCCAAAACTATCTCCAAGGTATTGTGGACCTTTCAAACTACTTAAGAGAATAGGAAAGATGGCGTACCAGCTCCAACTTCTAGATGTTGAAAGTTTTTCAAGCTCAAGAGTGTGGGAACATGCCCCAAATTGAACCTTCCACATCATCCACAATCAAAGGAGGCTGATTTCCACGACTTGGAGGCATCAAATCATGCCCATAATGGAAAGAAGTTGATTAGAGAAGATTTAGCTCACCTCGACGTGATTGGACCTCACTTTTGACATGTATATGCTTTTGATTGGTTAAAGAGGTTAGTATGTGGTCTTTAAAACCTCTAATGAGTTGTATTATGGGCAGACCCCCCGATCTTGTAATTGTTGTTTCTCCTTCATCCGGAATTCATTTGCAATGATTTTGGTCTTGTTGGAAATCTTATAAGTTCTAATTTGTCTGGTATAAGTCTCAAGTTCAGTGCTTGCACATGTGCAGAGAAATGTCCAGAACAGTGTCTATCTAGTTAGCTCATACTCTATGAAGAGATCACATTATCTGTTTTGCTGCAGCTAGTTGAGGCATCATTCAATGTCCAAATGGAGTGATTTTACTCTCATTTGAAAGCTCTTAAAGTCTGATTTAAGCTTGCAAAATTTTATTTTCAGTCTCTGCATATACTCAGAGAAACTCAGAAAATACAGAGCCTATGTCTAAACAATTTCAAGATCCTAGGAGGGTTCATTTGCTTTTGTTGTGCATATAGGAGTGTTTATCCCCCAACAGTGGTATCAGAGCTATAGGTGGAGTATCAAAGAGAGAAGAAGGAGCTAATTAAGTGAAGTAAAAACTTCATCAAAGTTTGAAGGAAGGAAGCAAAGAACGGGCACGTCAACAAGGGGAAGCAAATACATCATCAAATCAAAGAGGAAGCTTCATCAAGAGGAGTAGCTCTATTTTTTGAGGTAAAAGCCATCTTTTTCAACTTCTTTACATCAAGGGGGAGGTTCAAAAGAGCTAGGAGGCACCATGGCTGATCTCAATGCTCAAATTGAGAAGCTCAAAAAAGGAAACTACCAACCATGGTGATTTAGAATAAGCAACTTTTTGATGGAGAAAGGTTTGTGGGGACTTGTGAGTGGTGGAGAGCCAAAACCCTACACAGATGAGGTAAATCCAACCAATGAATAGAGAAGAGCAGTAAGAGAGTGGGATGAAAGGGACAAAAGGGTCATTTTCATTTTATCTCAGCATATTAGCAACTCTATGGTAGGGCATATTCAAGATTTGGATACATCGAAGAAGGTGTGGGAGTGCTTGGAGAGATTGTACTCAACCTCCACAAAATCTAGAAAAATTTCGCTCAAGAATGAGCTAAATAATCTTAGGAAAAGCCCCTCTCAAGGTGCTAATGATTACATATTAAAGGTTAAAGAGCTTACAGATGCACTAGGGTCAATCGATTGTGCCCTAGATGATGACGATCTTGTCGCCCACACCCTAAATGGACTTAGGGATGATGAAAAATGGAGGGCTTTCACAACTTCAGTGTATGTAAGGGACTCTCTTCTTGATTTTGATCAACTAATCACTCTCATGGTGACAGAGGAGATGAACCTTGGTGGTCATAATGCCAAGGATAGCCAAGGGCAATTGTTGTATGTAGGTAGAGGAAGAGGAAGACACAATCGAGGTGCTACAAGAGGAAGAGGAAGATATCAAAGCAACCAAGGAGGTCAAGGACAACAAGGAAATGCAGGTCAAAGAGGTGGAAGAGCCACAAATAGAGGAAGAGGTGCAAGATTTGGTGGAAGAGGACAACCCACTTCAAATGGATGCTTTGTATGCGGTAAGCCCGATCATTTTGCAAATGAATGCTATCATAGAGCTCAAAGACAAGGGAATCAAAGCAACAACAACAATTATAGAGGGCAAGGTAATTATGCAAAGACATCATCCAGCCAAGAGAATGATTATTTACTTGCCATGAGGTATGGTGAAGATACAACTCAAGCTAGTGAAGATGGATGGTATATAGACAGTGGATGTAGCAATCATATGTCATGTCGAAAGGATCTTTTTAGTAATTTGCAGGTCCCAAAGCATCAAGGACATGTGGAAACAGGTGATAACTCAGAGCATACCATTCAAGATGTGGGAGATAACAGTTTGAAAGGAAATCAAAGAGCAAAGTGCTTATCAGAGGTATTACATGTCCCTACTATTACCAAAAACTTGATTTTGGTAGGCCAAATGGTAGAAAAAGGCTATCAAGTTAGGTTCAATGAAAGAGGATGTTTTGTTGAGGATCCAAGGGCAGGTTTCAAGCTCATAGCAAAAGGAAAAAAGCAAGTGAGAATGTTCACAATGGACATAAATCAGCCACACCATTCAATGTATGTCACATATGGAGACAAGAGGATAGCATATTTGGATCTATGGCACAAACGAATATGTCACATCAACCTAAAAAAGCTCAAGGACATGCAAAGGAGGAGCTTGGTAAGAGGCCTACCAAATTTTACATCTAAAATGTTGCATAGAATTTGTGTAGCTTGCCAACAAGGAAAACAATCAATGCTGCCCTTCAAGAAGAGTACCTATGTAAGTGCAAATGTTTTAGACCTCATTCACACGGATGTTTGGGGTCTAACAAGAGAAGCATCCCTTGCTGGAAATAGGTGTTTTGTAACCTTCATTGATGACTTTTCAAGAAACTATGGTTTTATTTCATTAGAAACAAATCAGATGTGTTCCACTACTTCAAGAAATTCAAAGCATAGGTGGAGAAGGAGTCTAGCAAGTTTATCAAAACTTTGAGATCCGATGGAGGGGGAGAGTACTTCTCCCATGAATTTTCTGAATTTTTACAGGTCAATGGCATCAAAAGACAATTTACATGCAGGTATACCCCTCAACAAAATGGGGTAGCAGAGAGAAAGAACAGACACATTGCAGAGGTAGCAAGGTGTATGCTCAACGAAATGAATATGCCGCATTGTTATTGGGGAGAGGCTACATATACAACCACATATATCATGAATAGATGTCCTACATCAGGTATACATCATCTAACCCCTGAGGAAGCATGGAGTGGAAGAAAACCTTTCATTTCACATCTTAGAATCTTTGGTTGTATATGCTATGTACATGTACCTCAGGAGTTGAGGTCAAAGTTAGATGCCAAATCTGAAAGGTGTATTTTTTTGGGATATTCTATGGAACAAAAGGGGTATAAATGCTATAATCCCATCACCAAGGAGCTGAAGGTAAGTAGGGATGTTGTCTTTGATGAGTTGAAGCCTTGGTATGCATGCACGAGTCCATTGCAGGTTGAAGACACAGGTGAGACAAATTTGAAGAATGATGATGAAGTTCAAGAAAGCATGGATTTAAGTGGTCCAAGCAACTCATGCAACACAAGGACACCCTCACCATGGAGTGGAAGGCTTAGGGAAAGAGAGACCGGCTCTGAAGAAAGCAAAGTCAAAGGCAAAGAGAAGATTTCAGTTGAAGAAGGAAGCTATGTGGACAAGAGCATGTTGGCAGATGAAGAGATAGAAGAAATTCAAACTCCAGGAGTGGCAAAACAAAGAAAGAAGATGGCAACCACACCTAAAGGAAGTGAAAGAATGTCTTCAACAGTAAGATATCTAGTACAAAGGTTAACATATGATAATTTCATTGCAAAGCATTATGCATACGTGACTCAGGTAATCAAGGACAAAGAACCAACTAGTTATGAAGAAGCTAAGGATTGCAAGGAATGGCAAGAGGCAATGAAGGAAGCACTCAAGGCACTTGATGAAAACCATACTTGGAGCTTGGTACCAACTCAAGAAGACATGAAGGTGATAGGTAATAAGTGGGTTTACAAAATTAAAAGAAATTCAGATGGTTCCATTGCTAGGTACAAAGCAAGGTTGGTGGCAAAAGGCTTCTCCCAAAGCTATGGGATAGATTATGATGAAACTTTCAGCCCTGTAGCCAACATGCCAACAATTAGGACTTTGATTGCAGTGGCCACCTCAAGGAAATGGAGCTTATATCAGTTGGATGTGAAGAATGCCTTCCTCAATGGAGAGCTTGAAGAACTAGTTTACATGAGCCAACCTCAAGGATTTGCTAGTATGAGGTACCCAAATCATGTTTGCAAGCTAAGGAAAGCATTATATGCACTAAAGCAAGCCCCAAGTACCTGGAATCAGAGTTTAGTGGATTATTTATCAAGTTGTGGATACAAAGAAAGTGTTGCAGATTCATCACTTACATGAAGAAGCAAGGAGACAAGACAGTATACATATGCATCTATGTGGACGATTTGATCATCACAGGAAGTGATATTGCAGGTATTAAAGATATCAAATCGAAGCTAGGAAAGGAGTTCAAGATATCTGATCTTGGAACATTAAAGTACTTCTTGGGAATAGAGGTAATCTATGCACACAATGGCATCTTCTTGATTCAAAGAAAATACTTGTTGGATGTGCTATATAAGTTTGGTATGAGTGGTTGTAAGCCACTTTTTCAGCCCATGGAGCCCAATAAAAAGTTGGTTGCAGGTCAAGGAGAGGCTATACAAGATATTACACTATATAGAAGCATAATTGGTTCATTAATTTATGCTACATTCACTAGACCTGATCTTGCATATGTAGTAGGTGTTCTCTCTCAATTTTTGCATGCATCTACTCATGATCATCTTATGGTAGCAAGAAAGGTGCTTAGATACATCAAGCACACCATCAACCAAGGTCTATTTTACTCATATGATGGTGATCTAAGTGTGAAAGGATATAGTAATGCTGATTGGGCAGGTAGCAAGGATGATCGAAGGAGTACATCGGGTTATGTTTTCATGATAGGTACAAAAGTGATCTCTTGGAGCTCTAAGAAGCAACCCATTGTTGCTCTTTCATCCACAGAGGCTGAGTACAGAGGTTTAACATTGGCTACATGTGAGATATTATGGCTTAAGAAGCTACTTAAGGAATTGGAAGTAGAAGTGGAGGAGTTTTGTCTTTATGGAGACAACATTTCAAGCATCTACCTAGCTAACAATCCCATGTTTCATGCAAGAGAAAGCACATAGAGGTTCATTACCACTTCATTAGAGAAAAGGTGATGGCAAAAGAGCTAGACATAAGGTATGTGAACACTAAAATGCAGGTTGCAGACATGATGACAAAGTTTCTTGAAGATACAAAGCTTGGAGGATTCAAGGAAGCTATCAACATAAGAGACATAGGCTGAAGCAACGAAAGGAAAAGACTTGAGCTTCAGGGGGAGTGTTGAAAGTTTTTCAAGCTCAAGAGTGTGGGAACATGCCCCAAATTGAACCTTCCACATCATCCACAATCAAAGGAGGCTGATTTCCACAAGTTGGAGGCATAAAATCATGCCCATAATGGAAAGAAGTTGATTAGAGAAGATTTAGCTCACCTCTTGATGTGATTGGACCTCACTTTTGACATGTATATGCTTTTGATTGGTTAAAGAGGTTAGTATGTGGTCTTTAAAACCTCTAATGACTTGTATTATGACTTAGAGTCGTGGAAATACATGCCCAAGCTTCCCCCTTGCTTAAGCACACCCCCTACTAGCTATTATCTGCATATTTTGTAAAAATTTCACTTTTACACACTCTATCTATCTAGATGATCTTGGCAGACCCCCCGATCTTGTAATTGTTGTTTCTCCTTCATCCAAAATCCGTTTGCAATGATTTTTGTCTTGTTAGAAAGCTTATAAGTTTTACTTTGTCTGGTATAAGTCTTGGGCTCAGTGCCTACACATGTGCAGAGAAATGTCCAGAATAGTGTCTGTCTAGTTAGCTCATACTCTGTGAAGAGATCACATTATCTGTTTTGTTGCAGCTGGTTGAGGCATCATACTGTGTCCAAATGGAGTGATTTTACTCTCATTTGAAAGCTCTTAAAGTCTAGTTTAAGCTTGCAGAATTTCATTTTCAGTCTCTGCATATACTCAGAGAAACTCAAAAAATACAGAGCCTATGTCTAAAAAAATTCAGGATCCTAGGAGGGTTCATTTGCTTTTGTTGTGCACATAGGAGCGTTTATCCTCCAACACTAGAGAATAGCCAAATCCATCTAGTATTCCATGTTAGCTAGCTTAAGAAAAGGCTAGGTAAATATGACAACCTCCTTCCAAATAGTGAGGTAGTTGAGCCTATTTCTGTTCAATCTATTCCACATGAGCATGAGAGCATACTACGCACTCCAGGGAAACGGACGAGAAGTCACTTATATAAAGAGCCTTTAGTAAAGTGGAAAGATAGTTCAGAAGATAATGCTACATGGAAGCGGGTTAGCACCCTTCAGAGATGGTTTCCCAACTTTAGATTACCTCCCAAGAGACTTCTTAAGGGGAAGGATACAGGGAAACAACACAGAGATCTGACCATGTACATTAGGTACATGGGGATATAGTGGGAGTACTGTTCTATTGATTCGCTCTTCAAATAGGACCTTCCAATACCATTTTTGAGGACAAAAATGGAATTAAGGGGAAGGAAATGTTATGTGCAGAACTCCTAGGAGAGAGATGTGAACCACATCTTATCTTTAATTCGATGGGTTCACACATGAGTGCCATGTGGTATCCATGTGTGTAGCCAATTGGAGGTACTCTAAATGAAGGAAGAAATGATTAGTAGGAAGTGCGTGGCTGGGATAAGACAAGCACCAGACACACGCTTGATGGCTCGGGCGTGGCTGGGAGGTACGAAAAAGGACAATTCTTTGTGTCATGGCAACGGCTACACAAGCTATAAATAGTAGAGCCTCGTCCAAAAGAAGGGTAACTATGCTACAACTTCCTAATCCTCCCTCTTAGGGTGTGGTTCAACCATCTCCTATCTTTCAAGGGTGTGGTTCAATCATCTCCTATCTTTCAAGGGTGTGGTTCAACCATCTCCTACCTATCACTTTATTACATTTGAGATCTCAATGTTGTATTTTTTTTTATAGAGGAAGTTCGCTTGTCGAACCTCCATTTAAAACTCTTCTTCTTCTCTATTGCTTTTTTAAAGAGGAAGTTCGGATACATGAAAAAATTTAATGAAAAGTTCCTTGAAGACTCTTTCTTCTTCTCTATTGATTTTTTAAAGAGGAAGTTTGACCGAAGCCTATTCTCCTTGAGCATGAATTGATTGAAAGAACAATTGTAGAGGTGAAGGGGCCAGATTCTCTATTGTTTTTAGAATGCATGCGAGATTAGGTGCTATTTTTTTTCTTTGTCAATGCACCTCAACCATTTTGATGGAATCAAGAAATTTTGTTTGTGAAATTCGCCTCTGTGATGATCAACATGTAAAGGACCTTGTTTGAGATCTCAATGTTGTAATTTTTTTATAGAGGAAGTTCGGTAGAAGCCTTCAATGTTGTATTTTTTTAAAGAGGAATTTTGGCTGAAGCCTAATCTCCCTTCGATTGAATTGATTGAAAGAACAACTCTACAAGTGAAGAGTCATAGTATCTATGTGACCCCCCTTATCCCACAAAGAAGAGGTTAAATTGTCCAAAGGCAAACACTAGAAAGAAATGCCCGAAGACATCTGGTTTACTACGACCCGAAGACATCACACTGACCTTAGGCCCACACATGTCTTGCCATTGATGGGGGTTGGACCCTCACCCCCGCCTCAAGAAGCAGAAGACCCAACCACCCACAATAACACATGCGAACTTCAATGTTATATTTGTTATCTGTTCCCATGATGTGATTGATGTCTCTTAATAAATATATTTTATTACAGCTGCATGAATATTGTATTCTATATGCCACGTACTTTTGCTTTTTGAGTACATACGTGAATCTATTGGAGCCTCTGTATTTTTTTCAAGAAAACAAAGAGCATACATATTCTAATCTCTGTATAACTTTATCTTTTTCAAGAAAAAAAAAGAGCATTACATATTCTAATAGCTCTGTACTTAGATATATTACATACATACAGAGTACATGCATGCATTCACCTATATTTCCCCTCTGTATTTTTTTCAAGAAAAAAAAGAGCATACATATTCTAATCTCTGTATAACTTTATCTTTTTCAAGAAAAAAAAAGAGCATACATATTCTAATAGCTCTGTACTTGTATATATTACATACATACACAGTACATGCATGCATTCACCTATATTTCCAGAAACTCCGTCCTGCCCTCCATCACGATAGCTTACTGCTTCGGAAGATGTGGAATCGTTCAAGCAGGGTAATCCTGACTTCTGTTCGAAACGGCCTTCATTCATCACCTTCTTCAGATCGATTTAAGCTAGATTTGAAACGCTTAGCAGTTATTAGAGCCCTTTCTGATCGTGAGGAGTCACGATTTTACAGGTGCCTCTCCACAGAGTTTGTTCTGTACGGGAAGAAAGCCGTTTCTCTTCCCGTTTCTGAGAAGCAGTTAGTAAGCTTTAAACTCCCAATGACAGGTACATAACTATCGTTCTTTTCCGCTTTTACGTCAGTCATTGTCGGTAAGATTGATTAGAATGCAAGTGAAGACTGTACTTTTAGGTGTAGGTCTTAGGAGTGTTGTGCGTTGCCTCGCTCTTGCATCATGAACACTACCATTAGCATCGCTTCCTCGAGGAGTGGTCCTACAAGGATCCTTCTTTTTATGCTCTAGCCAGTCTTCTTACAGCATATCGTTCTAGTGGCTGGCGGTTGTTAGCCTGTAGTTTATATATATATATATATATATATATATATATATATATATATATATATATATATATATATATATATATATATATATATATATATATAGTTGTTTACTGATGCGTCAGTAAACCTTTGCTGACGTTACTGACTCCTGGTACCTGACGGCTGTAGCTGACTCGTTACTGACGTGTCTATTGCAGGTATAAATTTTATACATAGTTTCTGCCCTGGACTTTTCAGTTTTTCTCATTTTTCACCTGCACACATACATGTGCTGAAGTCTCTCTGTCTTTGCTTGCATACCCAGCAGGAGAGCATTCTCACAACTGCTTAGAGTGTTGAAAGTTTTGTATTGGAATCCCTCAGATGAACTGTTAGAGCACCTCAGATGAACTGTTAGAGCAGTGGAATCCCTCAGATGAACTGTTAGAGCACCTCAGATGAACTGTTAGAGCATTGGAATCCCTCAGATGAACTGTAAGGCTGAGCATGCCTAAAGTTTTCAACATAGAAGCATAAAGGTACTTACTTTTTTTAGAGCACCTCTAACCTGTAGGTTTTATGAGTAGCTATGAGTCTATGTTTTCACATCTCTATATCATCATTCATGTACGTTTGTAGTCCTTGTGCAGTTCAGCTACTACAGATTTGTTGTTGTTCAGTTAATTGTAAGGCTGAAGCCTGAACGAATCTACATTCTAGGGTTGTTGGAACACTATGCTGTAGGACCAGGTGAATTAGAGGCTTGGATTGGTCAACTCCTGAGTCCTATCCACATAGATTCCACTTTTCAATTTTGTAACATTCATGTGCTGCAGCCTGCATCTAATTTGTCATACAGCAGCATATGAGTGTCATGGAATTTTTTGTGCTGCATTTTTAACCTTACCATAGGGTTCTTGGCTTTAGATGTATGTATGTACACAATACACATAAATGCATATGAATCATGATATATCATGTAGCCTGTAGGTGTTTGATTGGGTGCTGACATGCTCCACAGTGCACTTTTGACATAGAAATATGGTTGATATTGGTACTGGTAGCAGACTCACACCGTGCAGACTCACACCGTGGCACTGTTGATGGACACTGGGCTGAAGCAACATATGAAAATATGCATACAAGCTATCTGTCACAATTGAAGAATTGTATACATAATATATTGTACCATGTAACAATGTTAATCTTAATAATGATGGACATCATCATATGATATGTATTAGATGAGGATGTTTCAAATTCTCTCAATTTATCATGATTTATGATACACCCATGTGGCCATTTATGTGTATGATGTGCCACAAATTAGGTATGATTTGAGCAATTTGAGTTATGTCTCTATTTTGCTTCATAGTTATCATCTTATGTCTTGATTCCTCATTTCCTTGATGTATCATGTTTTTGTACTTACCGGATTGTAATTGGTAATGTGTATGCAATATCTACTATGGTTGCACCATCACGCCATCGGTGTATAATTGTGATGCTTGAAATATGACTAAAATAATGTTATCTCATTTATTTAATGTTATGAATCTTATGCTATTATTACCATGGTGTTTCTAATATTTTTTTTAACTTTCTTTGGAAAAAATTTAGGCGACGTCAGATAACGTCAGAAACATTTTACCTTACCCGTCAGACGTCGGGAAAATGTCAGAAGTCAGAAGTCAGAAACCCGTCAGAAACAACCATGTATATATATATATATATATATATATATATATATATATATATATATAGATATAATAAAATAGCTATCGTGTAGGCCTTTGGAATAGTTCCATCATCTTGGGTGATTAATATGTGAAAGCAAATCGGTGTACCTTTAATGCCATAGAAAGCGAATGTCCTTTAGCTTCGTGAAAACGGATAGAAATTCTGTTTGGTTGAAACTTTGTTTGGAGCATGCTGTTTTCTGTTTTGGCTTATAGATCCCACCTTTACTTATTTTGGCCTCACTTAACTCATATGGTCTATGTTTTATCTGAATTATCATGCACTGGTGTCGATATATAAATAAATCAAGCTCCAACCTTAAGAACACTTTAGATTAATTTTGTTGACTAGAAGTGGAGAGCTTTGGTTTCATCTCATTGACTACAAGTGGAGAACTAAAAGACAAGGAATTCCACGTTTCTGGTTAGTTTTGGAGAAAAGTTTACCTGAGTGAAGTGTGATCATTGTGTGAGTAGCTCCTTCATACAATCGACTAGCTTATGTTGCAAACATTGTTTATATGAATATTGACAATTATTTTGCATGAAATTTGTACTATTGAAAAGCTCCGTTAGGTTATTTTAAGTTTATAAAAGTTCAATAAAAGTCTCTGCATAAACTCTAAGAAAGAGGCATTTTGGATTGAAAAAGTGCAAAGAAATTTAATTGTTGAGGTCATTCACCCTTAATCATTGCATAGGGGTTCAAATACATCCCCCATAAGTGATATCATAGCATCAAGACCATCATTAGGGTCTAAAGGAAAGAAGAGAACCTTCTGGAGCTACTCAAGAAAGAGGAAGCTACATTTAAACATTTTTCAAGCTCATACTATCAAGAGGGAACTATTTTTGAAAACACAAGGTTATATAGTTTTGTTTGAAGAGCTTGGATTCCAAAGATGATAAAGCTTCAAAATTAACATTACTCATATCAGTTCCAAGGACACTTAGAGAGCATCCCAAAGTAAGACGAGCTTACTATTTTGCTAACTCCAAAACACAAATAAAAAAGCTTGACTAAAACAACTACCAACCATGAAAGTTTAAGATGTCAAGCTTTCTTATGGGCAAGGTTTGTGGGGATTGATAAGTGGATAAGACCCAAGGCCTAGATTAGGAGGTAACCCCACCAATGATGAACGAAGGGCATTTAAGGAGTTGAATGAAAGGGAGAAGATAGTACCCTTCATTCTTTCACAACACATCAACACATAACACGTTAACAATGCAATGATTGGACATATACATGATTTAGATACATTCATGAAGGTATGGAAAACCTTATAGTGGCTTAAATCTATGTCCATGAAAGCTAGGAAGATACAAAATAAATAATGAGCGCAAAAACTTAAGGAAGTCACCAAGAAGCAATATCAACGATTTCATTTTGAAAGTAAAGGAACAAAGTGATGCATTAGGTATATTGATGATGATGATGTAGTAACTTATATCTTGAATGGATTGAAGAATGATGAAAAATGAAAAGCATTCACCACTTCAGTTTATGTAAGAAACAACCTACCGAATTTTGAACAACTTGTGACTTTGATGGTCATATAGGAAATGAACATTGGAGTTAGCAAATCAAAAGGCAATGAGGCCCATGTATTTTATGAAGGTAAAGGCAAGGGCAAAGAAAGATGACAAGATAGGGGAAGGGGAAGACAAAGAAGGCAAAAACAAGAGCAAAAAGGCCATTCTTGGTCGCAAAGAGAAAGGGAAAGACAGAGAGGAAGAAGAGAAAGAGAGAACCAATCTAGAGATGAAGGTGATTTAAATGGTTGCTACATATGTGACATGTACGGATATTACACAAGGGACCGCTATCAAGGAGCAAACAATCAAAGATACATAAGGGACAATGTACTATGCATCTTCCTCAAACAATGATAATGAAAGCATACTAGCTATGATGCAAATTTCAGATCCTAAGAACTACGTGGACAAATCACATTATATGATAGTTTACAGAAGTGGAGTCTCCCATTCCACCTATAAACTTGGAATGGGAGATGGACATTGTAATGGAAGTTAACACAAATTCGAAAGATAAATAACATGAAAAAGTTTTCAAGTCAATGGAAACTTTACTAAGAAACCAAAAAAAAAATTAGAGGGGAATGCATTAGGTTCTATTGCTCATCATATTGATGATGATGACCTAGTAACTTATATCTTGAATGGATTGAAGGATGATGAAAAATGAAAAGCATTCACCACTTCGGTTTAGGCAAGAAACAACCTACCAAATTTTGAGCAACTTGTGACTTTGATGGTCATAGAGGAAATGAACATCGGAGATAGCAAATCAAAAGGCAATGAGGCCCAAGTATTTTATGAAGGTAAAGGCAAGGGCAAAGAAAGAGGACAAGATAGGGGAAGAGGAAGACAAAGAAGGCAAAAACAAGAGCAAAAAGGCCATTCCCGATAACAAGGAGGAAGGGAAAGATAGAGAGGAAGAGGAGAAAGACAAAACCAATATAGAGATGAAGGTCTGCTACATATGTGAAAAGTATGGACATTACACAAGGGATCGCTATCAAGGAGGAAACAATCAAAGATACATAATGGACAATGTAACTATGCTCTTCCTCAAACAATGATAATGAAAGCATACTAGCTATGATGCAAATTTCAGATCCTTAGAACCATGTGGACAAATTACAATATATGATAGTTTATGGAAGTGGAGTCTCCCATTCCATCCATAAACTTGGAATGGGAGATGGATATTGTAATGGAAGTAAACACAAATTCGAAAGATAGATAAACATCAAAAGTTTTCGAGTCAATGGAAACTTTACTAAGAAACAAAAAAAATTATTAGAAGGGAATGCATTAGGTTCTATTGGTCATCATATTGATGATGATGACCTAGTAACTCATATCTTGAATGGATTGAAGGATGATGAAAAATGAAAAGCATTCACCACTTCGGATTATGTAAGAAACAACCTACCGAATTTTGAGCAACTTGTGACTTTGATGGTCATAGAGGAAATGAACATTGGAGATAGCAAATCAAAGCGCAATGAGACCTAAGTATATTATGAAGGTAAAAGCAAGGGCAAAGAAACAGGACAAGATAGGGGAAGACGAAGACAAAAAATGCAAAGACGAGAGCAAAAAGGCCATTCCTAGTCACAAAGAGGAAGGGAAAGGCAAAGAGGAAGAGAAGAAAGACAAACCGAATCTAGAGATGAAGGTAATTTAAATGGTTGATACATATGTGACAAGTATGGACATTACACAAGGGATTGCTATCAAGGAGGAAACAATCAAAATATACATAAGGGACAATGTAACTATGCATCTTCCTCAAACAATGATAATGAAAGCATACTAGCTATGATGTAAATTTCAGATCCTAAGAACCATGTGGACAATATATGGTACATACTACATAGATAGTGGATGGAGAAATCATATGAGTTCTAATAAGGACTCCTTCAACATGCAAGTTCAATCAACAAAGGGTCATGTGGAAACATGTGACGAAACCTTTACCCTATCAAACACATAGGTGATGTTATGTTGGATATATAACAAAAGGAAAAGTGCTTGAAGGATGTGTTGCATGTATCCATTATCACAAATAACCTTTACAAAGAACCTTGTATCAGTGGAACAAACAATGGAGAAGGGCTATTAAGTCAAGTTCAACCAAAGGATTGTTTTGTGGAGAACCCCAAAGATGACTGCAAAATGGTTGCAAGAGAAAAAGAAAGAAGGAAGGATCTTCACACTTGAGGTAAAGCCAAATCCTAATCGTACAATTTATTTCTCATTTGAAAATGAAAGGATTGCAGAGATTGGCCTTTAAGACAAGATGATGGCCTTTAAGAAAGAAGGAAGGATCTTCACACTTGAGGTAAAGCCAAATCCTAATCGTACAATTTATTTCTCATTTGAAAATGAAAGGATTGCAGAGATTGGCCTTTAAGACAAGATGATGGAGCATATTAATGTTCAAAGGACGAAGGATATGGAGAAAAGGAAGTTTGTGGAGGGATTACCAAGCTTCAACTTTCGATGTTTGAAGCATTTATGTGAAGCATGGCATCTAGGAAAGTCAATGAAACTACCTTTCAAGAAGCGAAACTATGTGAGTGAACACCCCATCGACTTGATTCACACAGATGTGTGGGGACTTAAAAAGAGAACTCCATTAGAGGTAATAGGTACTTTGTGACATTCATAGATGATTGTACAATGATTACATAGTTATATTGCATGAAGCAGAAGTTAGAGGTGTCTTATTTCTTCAAGTGATTCAAAGCTTTGATTGAAAGGGAAGTTGGAAGGTATAGCAAATGTCTTAGATTCAATGGAGGGGGAGAGTACTTCTCTTATGATTTTTTTTGATTTTTTACAAAACAATGGTTCCAAAGGCAATTTAACCCAATGGAATGGGATTGTAGAAAGAAAAAACAGTTATATTGAAGATTGTGTCAGAACAATGATGAAAGAGATGAATATAACAAATAGGTATTGGGATGCTGCAGTCACTATTGCAATTTATATCATGAATAGAGCTTCAACATCATGTATACACTCATCTAGACCTTAGCTTGGTATGGAAGAAGGCATGATGTATCCACCTCAAAGTGTTTGGATGTACATATTATTTCTTCGTACTTAGTGAATTAAGAAGAAAGTTGGATTCCAGAGCAAAAAAATGTGTATTCATAGATATTGCAAGTGAGCAAAAAGGATATAAGACTTAAGTGCTATAGTCCAAATATCAAGGAGCTCAAGATCTCAAGGGATGTGAAGTTTGATGAAGTATTACCACGGTATGTACCTTTGGAACATATGTAGGTTGAATGTGAAATTGAAGCTAAGAGCAACGGTGAAGAGGATACACAAACTTACGTAGAGTTAAGCAGTCCTCAAAATTCGAATATGAATGAAGGCTCATCAAGGTAAGCATCTTGGAATGGAAGGCTCAAAGATGAAGAGAAAGTTTTTGAAAAAGACAAGTCTCACTGTCGATGGACTTGGACAATGTAGATGAAGACTATGTATTCGAAAAGGGAGAAACCTCAAAGACTATCGTTAAAACGCCAAGGCAAAGAAGATTCATCTCAACCAAAGGAGAAAAAAGGATATCAACAAGGCTCAAGTAGAGAGGCTTACATATGATTCTTTTATTGCATAGCATAATGCATACATGAGCAAAGTCATAATAAATCAAGAACCTACATGTTATGAAGACACAAGCAAGTGTAGGGAATGAGGAAATCCAAGCCTTGGAGGACCTTAGTTCTAAGAACCAAATTTAGGATCAAGGTGAATTCAAATGGAAGTATAGCAAGGTACGAGGCAAAGTTAGTTGCTAAAGGTTTTGTTCAACATATGGAATTGACTTTGAGGAAATCTTTAGTCTTGATTAAGTACACCACACTTAGAACTTTGATTGCTTTTGTTGCAAGTAAGGATTGGAAAACCTATCAATTAGATGTTAAGAATGCTTTCTTGAACGGAGAGCTAGAAGAGAAAGGAGATGAAGTGAAGGACCTTACACTTTATAGGTGTATCATTGGTTCGTTTTTATATGCCATAATTACAAGATCGTCATATACAATGGGAGTCCTCTCTGAATTCATGCAAGCTCTTAAGAGTGCAGCTAAAAGAGTGCTAAGATATCTTAAAGTCACTATTAATGAAGGTTTATATTATCCTTTTGAGAGTGATTTGCAGGTCAAAGGAATCTGTGATGCTGATTGGGCTTGTTCAAAAGAGGATCGAAGAAGCACAAGTGGCTATTTGGTCATGCTAGGGAAGAAGCTATCTTTTGGAGCTCAAAGAAGCAGTCCATAAATGCTGTGTCTTCGATCGAAGCTGAATATAGAGCAGTGGTTCAAGTTATATGTGAAGTCTTATGACTAAAGAAACTATTTGTCAAATATGCAAATCAAGGAGATGCTTATCCATTGTGATAATGTGAGTAGTGTATACTTTGCTGTAAACCCATGTTTCATGCGAGGAGCAAACACAGTAACTTTACTATCATTTTGTGAGGGAGAAGGCGCAAGCAAAGAAAGTACAAGTCCATCATATTAGTACCAAAGATGAATGTGCAGATATGCTCACTAAAACATTGGATTTACAAATCCTCCACACAAACACTCTCATCTTGGTTGTTATTTTAGAGTTCCAAAAACATTGAAATCCATTTTTCCAGTAGTCTTGTTACTTCTTGAAGTTAAGTTGCATTTAATAGAAATGTCATCCAAGGGAAGGAGCAAAGTGTAATAAAGGGAGTATAATTTTTTCCAACAGTGCAATTGCCCAAAGCCATTTGCAATAGACATCAGCTTTCTCTACAAATGTCCAAAAGATGTTAGTCCATAATGGGCGAGCATGTAAATGTATTCTTATAGAAAATGAAGCTCTTCTTGCACTTTGTGCATTTGAAGTTGCAAGACGTCCTGAATCGCTTTGGGCTTACAACATAAGCCATGGTAGATTCAGTTCACGAATCGATAAGATAAGGTTCTTTTTTAAGGTTCGAACCGAACCGAACGAACCGGAATGTAAGGTTCGTTGCTTGCATTTTTTTAGGTTCATTTTTATTTTCATATTTTTAGGTTCATTTTTTCGAGAACCAAGCTTATCTTTCAAGGTATAAGCTCTACCTTGAAGCTCTTGGTTTAGTCCTTTAAGGCTTGACCTTAGCTCTGCATTCACCTAAGGTGTGAGCACTCAACTTTGAGGCAAGTTAAAGATCAACGTTGCATATTTCAGCCAATATATTACCTCAATGTTTCATATTCTAACCCATATATCACCTCAAGTTTGCATATT
>CM035412.1:193744068-193929068 GCA_020310875.1 Ceratopteris richardii
TGTATGTATGTGTGTGTGTATGTCTTTATATGTGTACATGACTAAAACAATTAATTGGATGATCTTGATCCTTTCATGTTACTGATCTACCCATCAAGCTCTGTTTTTTCTTTTTATCCCATCTTCCTCTTCGAACTTCTCTCCCAATAAATTCCTATTACCCTTATTTGATCTGGTTTCCCTCACGTTCACTTTGACGAAACATGCACTTCCATTGAGAGAAAAACTGCAGTCACTCTTTTCTCCCATATAAGGTGTTTTTCCTTTTACAGAAATTGGAGTTCGTTATTTCCATGAAAGTGGTGGTAATGGAAGAGAAAAAGGAAGGGATTGTAGAAGCATGTTTCAGGATTCTGATAAAGATCGAAGCCAACTCAGGCAAGAAAGATGGGATGGTGGATATGATTTTGATGGTCTAGATGACTTTGATGATGGATCGTCTAACAGTTGTGGTGACTTAAGGAGGTCGAATTTTGAGGATTGGGAAGAGGACAAGTCAAAGACCGCAGAAGGGAGACGTGCCTATGTGAGACCTAGAGAAGGAGAAATCATGTTTAAGGTAAGCTATCAGTCTTTAAACACTTCATCTTCTCTAAAGTATGCATGAGTTTCACATTGACTTTTGACCGTTAACTTTTTTATTCTAGTTTACAGTTTTAACTAATGTATTGTTAGCTCCAATCTCCCACATAAGATACACAAAGGCAGATGATACATGAAGTGATTCCCCTGAAATGGCGTCACTTGGTTAATTCAAGCATGAAAATGTTTATATCGAGCTGATATGTCACCAAATGGCCCTGCCCATGTCTCAGTCCCTTCTAATCATATTTCTTATTATTTTACAGTAGTTTTAAGACCATCAGCTTATGATTGTACTTTTCTTACTTAGGTGAATTTGGGGTTCAAATCTTTCTATATATTTCTGACCAACAGCCATCAGAAAATTAGATGCACCTTTTTACTAGAATAATGCCTTGTCCAATTCTATTCTTCTCATGGGTGGTATTTTATTGAGAGGCATACTTTGTGGGTATGGTCACAAATGTGCAAAATTGGATGAAAGCTAAAGTTTTGGAAATTATTCAGCAAGTAGCTTTGATATATATTGTTTCGAGTGAAGGCGCTTTTTGTGCATTGGTTTCATGAAACCACAGTAAAAGACAAAGTAGAGGTTAGTGGTTTGTAATTTCTACAAATTCAGAATCTGTCAATGTAATTTGGAACTCTTGGTTATTATAGCTTTACTTTGTATATTATAAAAAGAAATCTTTTGTAATTCATGGGTGTTGTGTGTGAAGAGATCAATTTTGCATCATACTTGCCACTTGCTCGTGCTTACTTGGCTACTCGGAAAATTTCAATTTCTCGGTCAAAGTGTGGGTTATAAAATTATGGGTAGCAAAATTGTTTATCATAATTTGTATCTTGGTTCCATTTACACTACCATGTAATCCAAAAAGGTTATGTGGCCTAAATAGTAAGGTCCACATAGACTTTGTCGTATATGAGTGTATGCGTTCTTCATGCATCACTTCTAGTTGATTTGGAGCTATTTCTCTCGTGAAGTAGAAGTGTTTGCATTACATAGATTGCATATTTGCCTTAATCCATGAGCGTGTGAGTTCATGGTCCCTTGACTCCTTCCCTCTTTTTCTTTGGGTGGCTCCATTGGGCATGTTTAGATCCTCTAGGATCCTTCTTGTTGGACAAGTTAGATACAAACCAAATTCACAAACAATCAAAGGTAAGACATTAGACTCACCTCCCAGCCATAGAGCCAATATGGGCTCAACTTCAAGCTTGGGAGTCTACAACACTCGAGCCGGAAATCAGAGAATCTGTTTTTTTAGCTTGTTTAGATGTTTTTATGGATCGAAATTCATGGCTATATAAAGACAAGTGTTGGGAGACTTAAATCATTACTTATAGGGCTCTCTTCATGAGCTTGTGGAGGAGAAGGAGGTCCCTTCAACTTGGAGGTGGTGGAGTTGTGTGCTCTTCATCGTCTTCAAGGTGTGCAACATCTTTGAGCTTATCTATTTGGAGGAGATTCTCTTCAGCTTGGAGATTGTGGAGTTATGGATAGCTTGTATATCTTGAAGATCACTTATGCTATCTTGTAACTTCATGTGTTTCATGTCGAAATGTAATGATCATATGTGGAGCGTGGCTTCTTGTCTCTCTCACGTATTGTCTATTCTTCATCTTGTCTTTGTTTTCTCTTTGTCTCTGTATTGAGTATTGACTATGGACCTGAAATCCAACAAGGTCTATGGCATTGGTTAGCATAGAAGACAACCCTATCTTGGGCTGTCTTTATGCTTTCTCTAGTGCTTTGCAACATTTCCTACATATCGGGCAAAAAGGCAGCTACAAATTAGGTCAGCTACAAACAGGGTCCGGACACACTCCAGTCTCGTAGCAATTGGAGGTCTCGGATCATAACCGTACCTTAGCATAAATAGGCTATATTGAGTAGCTGAATGCTTAGTATCGTTATAAGCAGACTCAATCTGGGGAAGGTAACCCTACCAAGCATATTGTCGTCAAGAGACATATGCCCACATCATATCCTTGATAGTATGATTGTTGAGTCTCCAATGTTTGGAAGAGTGTCTTCTAGAAATTGTTAATGAATTTCATATCACGATCACTAACAATTTCATTGGGCAATCCATAAAGTTTATATAGATGCTCCAACAAGAACTGAGCTAACTCGTGGCTCTTCACAGTGGAACATGTCATATAAATTGGCAACAATTTGGGTCGAGTATCGAAAAGAAACATCATTTGAACCATACAAAAAAATTGGATGAATCGGAAGCAAGGTTCCTATGGAACCGAACCAAACTAGATCTTGGTATCGGAATTTCCGGTACACGAAACGATGCAACCTTGTGTTGTATGGTTTTGTGGTTGACTACAAGGAGCCTATAGTTGCACTTTCATTTCAGGGTGAATTTGGGGTTTGCATGGATTCATTTTGGTATATATCAAAAGAAGAAGTCTTCTTCATTTTTTGTGAACAGAGTGGATACCTACAAAGATGTCCGATCCGATGGCACTTGTAATAATGACTGTTGCTCCTATCTTTAAGTCGAAGAGCCCCAAAGGTATTGTCTTTGCTCACCTCCTTCCATGGTGATCCCTTGGACTGAGCTGATTTAGAATGTGGAGCTCTAAAACGCTTCACCTTCTTGCTGCGACTAGGGATTGGTGCTTCCTTCTCCTTGTTTGCTCATGAAACTGCCAAGGTATTGTCATAGTTCTTGGCAAATATGTAGTCTGTAGATGACCTCTAAAATCCAATTGGATTTTGCAGTGTCTTATTTTGGTATGCTGGCGTTAACCCAAAAAGATATATCTGAAGCCATGCCAGTGGCTTCTCGAGCGCTCTGGTCCTCTAAATCATGTCCCTGTAAGTCTTGTGAATACGCATCCAAGGATTGCTTTCCTATCTCGCATCGAAACATCCTCTTGTCTGCCCTATCATCCCGCTCAAAGTGCGCAGAGATGATTGTTTGAAATTCTTCACACGTAATCGGTTGTGGCGTGAGATCAACCCACCAAAAATAAGCATATCCCTTCAACATAAGCTGTAGATGGTCGATATGCTATGCATTGGCCAATCTATACATGTTGAAGAAGACTCGTTACTTTGACAACCAATCACTTATTGCACCCTCCTTCCAGTCCCCTTGTCCTCTCAGAGGGGTTCAGGAAGAAATTGTGGTGGAAGGGTGGTAATCATGACTGTCGTGTGCGGGAGGTGGGTGGATCTCAAGGCCACCACCTACGTTCTCACCTCTAGTAGCTCCCAATGTAGGGAAACCACTAGGAGCTATTGTCTTCATAGTTCAATATTCCTTCAGGACATTGCCTATGCATGTCAGTAGGTGTGGAGGTTGATATCTCCTCCATTGGCTGATTCAGATTGGTTCATGTATATAGCTGAGGGATGATTGGCTGAGGAAGCATCTCCATGATGAAGGAGAAGATGGAAGGGCTGAAGAAGAAGATGAAGAAGCAGATGCGAAGCTGAAGGTTTGGCTCTTCCTCTTGCAAGATTTGGCAAATTAGAAATTTGCCAAGTGAAAGAGGGAAATCCATCTTTTATAACTTTTCTAATTTTCAAAATTAGAAACATTCAACCTCTTTTAATTTTGAGCCACCTTCGTATGTTTTCAGAAAGTTAAAAGAACATTCCGTTTCTCTTATTTTCACACATCAATTCTCAGCCAAACATGTGGAAATTTCTAAATTAGGTGTGCGACTGAAATTTTAGTGTCTAAATTTCATAAAAAAGATAATTATGAGATGGTCACGTGGCTGTTATGTGTTGAAAGCTGATTGGACAGTCAATAAGGGTTTCTTATAGCCCAAGAAATATCATGTTTGCTTGCAGCCCTAGGAACATTATGCAAGCAGCTGGGGGTGATCTTCCATTGAAATCTCAGTGATGTGCTGTTTCTTTGCAATGATTATGCCTAAAAGCCCATTGCCTACCTGATGGGGTTATGGAACTGCTGTGTAGACAGCCCTGAGGGCATCCAAGGGTATGCAGCCCCATTGCAAAAGGAGACTTCATGTGGCTTCCATTTTCAGGGTGCCGCCCAACTGATCCCTTTCTATTCAGCATGCAGCTTGGTGCGATCTGTTTCTACCTCTTCCTCTCAAGGGATTGACCTCCCACCATGTGCTCTTTAAAACTAGATGCAGTGGGGCAGCTACAACCACCATCGGTAAGAGGCTACAGGCTGAGGACTAGCTTTTACATGCTCAATCCTGTGGCCTGTTAATTTTTTGCACACAAACTTATTTGGGTGGTTGCTCCCACATACCCCCCTTCATATCAGTCCCTTGTATTCATCCATACACAACAAGAGGTGTTTTCTCTCCCTCTTGCAGTAGAGAGGAACTTCAGCCGTGGTGTGTATGCATGGGCATGAAACATGCCAATCATCAAGGCCCCCTATCCACATGGAAATCACAAATAAGGTGGGAAACATACCTATGCTTTCCAACCACCGGCTTGCATGTGCTCCACTTGCTCGTTGCTCTCCTTGGAAGCATTCCATGCCACCCCATTCGGAGCAAAGTAAGTGGACAACCAGTCTTGATTAGCCACTATGAGCTGAGATCCCACCAAAAGCGGCCAAGTAGAGAAAGAGAGTGGAGACTAGAGTACCAGATTTGGCAGAGTACTGGACTTGACAGAGTACCAGAAAAGTGTAGAGTAAGAGAATAGTGGATGTAACAGAGTAGCGGAGTAACCGCTTGAAAGAGGTGGCTTATATAAAGAAAGGAATTCGAGTGCCAGGGATATCATCATGGATATCATCACAACAGAGAGGGAAGGAGAGTACATAGACGAGTAGGGATATTGGAGTGAAGTGCCTCGTTGCCCTCAAGCTTCAGAAGCTCAGTTCAAGGAGTTAGACGAGAGGCTTTGGTTTTGTCACAGAGGGCGGACAAACAGAGTGAGTCTACAAGGCTGAGTGCTCCAACAAGAGGCTTGTGCGCTTCAAGAGTACATCGCTTCAGCAACTGACTCCTCCACCAAGAGGCTTCTGCGCTTCAATAATACATTGGAGGTTGGATTGTGTGCTTCAGAAGCAGTGCATTGGAGGTTGCGAGTTTGCATCAGGAGCTGCCTTTAGAAGCCGCTACTCCCTTTCATTGCCATTGTACTGCGTATCATGTATACTTTTTGTCATGGACACAAAGGAAACCATTGTGAACCTCAAACTCCATGTGACTCTCTCTATATCTCATGATTGGTTCAAAATTTGGAGAAAGGAATGCTCTCGTCACCCCTAGAATGTGCCAAGACATGAAGATTGACTGTCTACTTGCTTGATTCTAATATCCAGAGGCCCTAGTTTGAACTATTGACATCATTGATGACATCATCAATCTGTAACCTCCCTTCACCATCGCCCTTGAACACCTATATAAGGAGGGCATGGCCACATACATCCTCGGTCTTGCCAATTCTAGACTTGGGAGCTCAAGGAGTCACGATCTCCAAGTAAGTACTTTCGAAGTTCTAGTTCGAGTTCTTGTTCTGCTCTTTGTTCCAGTCTTGATTAGTCTAGTTCTTGGACATCTAGTCTTGCCTTCTTGTGATCTCGTAGTATGAGATCTTGTAAATTTTTTTTGGTATCTAGTTCATCTCCCTCAAGGGGGTTCTTGTAATTCAGATATCGTGTTTCATACCTAGAGTCTGATCCTTGTATTATTTCCCTTGTGTGGGTGATCTTGTAATCAAAAGTATAGTTCCGAAATCTTGTCTAGTCAAAGGACACAATCTAACAATCTAATGTTTCTCTGACATTTTGGCAAGATCACATTAAGCAAGACTAAGCACCATGGAGATTATTGTGAATTTCTCACATAGTTTGGTTATTTCTCACATTCCCTTTAAAGTCAATTGATATGAAGAATTTCTCACATAGTTTTGGTTATTTCTTTTTGTATTTTTGTTGTGCAATAATCACGTCTTCATGATTGGATTGGGTTTGGTGCGATGTCGATATTTGGGGGTAGTCTGATCTTGTGGAAGGGTTTGAATAGCAGTCTTCATTCATTTCTCCCTTGTTTAAAGTTTTCCACATTTCTAGGACAGGCTGGCTGCTGGGGACAGGAAACTTGATCAGCAAATAGAAGAGCTAAATCAGGTGAATATTATCTTAATGAACTGTATGTTTCAAAGTTGCATTTAGTCTTTACCATCATGCAAATTTTGTGCATTTAGGAATTGCAGTTTGTCTTTGGTCTATCTAACAGCAGTGAGCATGAAAGTCCTTTTAGTATTGCATCGAGTTCTCCCAGAAGTTCATCACATCAGATCCCTGATCCTGCACCTGAAGAATCGATATTTAGACATACCAATGGAGTCCTGGATGTTAATGATCATGAAAAAGTACCTGTGGTAAATCTCTCGGAAAAAGTACCTGTGGTAAATCTCTCAGATAAACCATTAAATTCTTTACCAAAGGAACACCGACTCAAACATGCCACCCTCACACATGTTGATAGCCATGGAAAAGCAGCTATGGTGAATGTCTCAGATAAGCCATCAACCACAAGGGTGGCCACTGCATCTGGCAAAGTCTTGCTTGGACCTGTGGCATTTCCATTGGTTTCCTCCAATCAAATATCAAAAGGTGATGTCTTGACGGTGGCCAAAATTGCAGGGATTTGTGGTGCCAAACAAACAGGAAACTTGATCCCATTGTGCCATAATATAGCACTGAGCAATGCAAAAGTTCAGTTGGAGCTAGATGCTCGAGATAAGTCCGTACTGATCAAAGCAGAGGTAAGTGCAGTTGGTGTGACTGGTGTAGAGATGGAGGCTCTGACTGCAGTTTCAGTTGCTGCACTTACCATTTATGATATGTGCAAAGCAGTTTCAAAACATATCTCGATTTGTAACATCCAACTTGAATCAAAGAAGGGAGGCAAAAGTGGGAATTGGTGTAGAAGCTCAGATGAAGTCCAGTGAAAATATGAAAAGATCTGTTGATGTAGCATCATGGAAGAGCTCATTCCCATAATGCACAGAATATTGTTTTGTTTTTGAAAGATAGCTAATATATGCAAAAATTGTCACAATGATTTGTCAAAAGAATCACAATTTGACATCAGAATTGATCTATCATCTTTCTTTTATATCTAGATATGCTTGTCAAGTTGAGAACCTCTCTCTCTCTCTCTCTCTCTCTCTCTCTCTCTCTCTCGGTATATGGGTCAGGACACCACCGGGTATGGCAAACATCATCTGCTTTAGCTAGGCAGCTGACACCATCTCGTTACATATATAACGGGCTGCACCGATGACTAGGCTCGAGTGGATTTTCTTCCCTCACGGGAATGAGAGCACGGTCGATTACATTCTGGGTACAATTTTTGGAGCTTCACTTATTCCCTCACTTAATATTGGATGACGTCCACTCGGTGTTGACCATAAGTTTATCACATTCACACTTTCATCTTCTATTTCATTAGATCCTCCCTCACTCATTGAGCCACACACCACGATACACTTCACATGACCTCTCACATGTTTATTTCCACACTGCACACATACACAACCTCTAGGCACGAGATCCATGCCCCAAAACCGTTGATATGATAGAGATTGTCGAGAGCTAAGGAAGCATCTACAGATCTTAAGCATAGAGGGGATGTTATACACAAACAAGCGTAAGGCCGCATGCAGAGCCCTGCCCATCGCAAGCGGCAAGATTGGGAGGAGAGACAGTATTGGGATATCTACCACTTTCTCATGAGGCAGGATAGTGCATAGATGTGGCCATAGAGAGGAGATAGTAGGCACCTATTCGAGACCTGATCACTTGGCATAACTATGTATAGAGTCTATATACTAGATCTCGGACCGGCCCCCCATTTTCGAGCCACAGAGCTCATGTCCCACTACCTCTGACTTTTTCACATCGATTATGGTGAGCCATGTCATTACCCATCTAGAGCATGATTGGGCTTATGGTCAGTTTGGTTTACAGACATAACATCTTATATAGGGATGCATGTCTCTAGTACCACTCATTGTTCACCTCTTTAACTGAGCACTAGATGAAGGGTTCCCTGACTCATGGATTGAGCACATCATTATGTCCATTCATAAGTTAGGCAATATTATGGATTGAGTCACATATCGGACGATCATGATTGGTCCCATACCGACCAAGTTATATAGGACAGTGCTAGAGATCTATCATTGATCACTTCGTCACTTTGAAATGACTTATTAATCAGGCAAGAGTGAGGAAGAGATTATATTGTTGCTTTGTGGACTTCGACAAAGCCTTCAACAGAGTCCCTAGGGAATGAATCTTCAAATGTCTACTCAATATCGGGGCTTGAGGGGTTGATTGAGGGATCTACGCCTTATATCGAAGAGTATTAGATAGAGTCAAATGTCCAGGTGCACTATTCGATCCACTTGTTGGCATCATCAGGGTGAAACAAGGATGTCCTCTCTCACACACCCTCTTTGGTATATACATTGATGAGATAGTTGACTTCATACGAAAGCAGGGAGGGTAGGGTATTGAGATACAAGGGACCATTGCCTACATTCTGTTATATGTTGATGATATTGTGCTAGCTTCAGAGTCTGCAGAGAGTCTAAAGTATTACCCACATAACCTAGATGATTTCTGCATACATAGAGGGCTATCAGTGAACCTTGGTAAGGTTCTGATCTTCCATACATTAGCACAAGTGAGGAGAACACAGTTATTTCACAACAATAGACATATCCATCGAGGTAGATGGATCATGTCTACTTAGGAGTGACATTCTATGGTAAACTTCTTTTTGATTATGCTTGCTAGCCTAGCTCCATCGACTAGCCAACACACAAAGATCCTCTTTCGGTTCTCCTCCCATCCATGCCTGAGCGCCTCGTTCTCTACATGATGAGTTACCTCTATGAAAGGCTCACATGAGAGTCCTAATAGACTCTCCTCTTAAGTCTTGTACCAATTGGAGCCAAATCCCTCAAATGATGCCATCTCACTTAAAAAGTTATGCATCTATAATGTGACATTTCCCCTTAAGAAGCATCATGATAGATCATCTCAAAGGTAGAAGACTGTCTAAGTGGTGCCTACTATCTCGCATGTACTCTCCACTTCCAAACTATCACTCCCATGATGTATATCATCATCAAAATGACCTAAGTCCATGTGATGTATCCTCTATGGAGTAATAGTATGAGAAGCAAGTGTAAACTGCCAAGCTTATAGGCTTGACCATAGCATAACGGAGATAATAAACCATAGAATCCTCTGAGAGTATTGAACAAAGTCCCATAAAAAGTGATTCCAAACCCATCTAGAACCAAATGATAGATTTGCCATCATACCACTCTAGGCGTTCCTAACCTTGAGTGCGCTCATAAACAATAGTTTACTCTAAACAAACTACCTTGTGAACTATGCAAATCCATCATCTAACTCATATATAAGAATTTCTTAGTAGTAAAATGCAATCTCTACATTCCACTGACCAAGAAGTCTTTGGTTTGTCATCCATTTCTTTTGGACTTAGTTCTACTGGAAGAGCATCTATTGGTACTAGTGCAAACTATATATTTCTCTTCCTCATAGTTTGCCATATGAATGCAGAAAGCATTCCCTCTGAGATTCAGATAATCCCTAAGTACCCATCCTCGTAATTGATGTTTACACATCATGCTCATGATGTAACACCAATTAAGAGTTTGGTATCCCAATACGTTAGATATATCCCTATCTCTAGAAACGCTAAAGAGTCTCACTTATGTCAATAACTAGATTATCTTATCTAGTCAAGAACCATAAATGCTTCTCTCTAAAGTCTACAAGTGAGACTCAATCTCACCATCATGATTAACTGATCTCCCTTTTGTCTTGATAAAAGAGTGCCACTCCTAACAAGACAATCTAGAAGAGAAAGTGAAACTCTCTTTCTCTCTCTACATAATCTCCTCTATGGAAAAGAGCTCTGGTAGTGGAATCTATTACACTTTCCTTTCCCATTGAAAGAGATTCTTTTGAATTCAATTACTCCACTCATCCATAATTGAGAACATGCATATAGGTTTTCCATGGTTTTCCTTCTAAAATAGTGGAGAATCAAACTCCCATGTGAATGAAAATTACAATGAAAAGTAGAGTAAATGAACTCCTTATGAAATATAGACTAAGAGATGTTTTCTAAACACCTCTTCTGTCTAAAGGAAAACATGTTGTATTCTTTTCATACGAAGAAATCATATTTTCCTTTCTTTTTTCTCTTTCAAAGAACAGGAGCCAAAGTGAGACCTCTGAGCTAAAGTGAGATCTCTCGTCAATCTCTGAGCTTATTCCCACTTTCTCCTTTCCTTAAAAGAGAAACTTATGAATTCATTTAGTCCTCTCTTCCATAACTAATGCATAATCCCTCATTACGTATATTCCAATGAAGATGGAGAACAAATCTGCCCTAACTAATGAATGTATATGTAATGAAGAGTGGAGAAAATAAATTCCTTATAAGGGTCAAAGCCCTCTACTAAAATGGTCAGCAATGATATAACATGATATCATAAACACATGTGTATCCATACTAAAGAGCTATCTCTTCCAACCATCCTCTATGAGTGGATCTATATGATCCAATCAAAGTAATGGAATTATCCTTCCTGAAAAACTCAAAATGAGTATGTGATGCAAATGGTGATAAAATCACCTATCATATTATCTAAGAGAAGAATAAATCTCTAAACTATGAAGGATAACTTCCAATCCTAAGGAGATGTCTACTAAGAGCTCTCCTTTGATCTAGTGAGACATGACACCATGAATGATGAGTCCGTTTCTTCCTCGCCATATAAGAAGAGTGCTCAAAGGGAAGTCGTTTCCATCGTCCCATACCAGTGGAACCTTCTTCCAATTCACGATGTCATACCTACACTAAACCGAATATATATTCCATATATATGTAATGGAATATATATAGGTGGACTCTAATGAATCCCATATCCTACAGTCATGTCGGTGGACTCAAATGAGTCCCATGTCCTCGAACTAGTTAGTTTGGTTCTAGTCAATGTGTGACAATGCATATCACTTTCTATTCCAAACCAACTCGTTCCTAGGTACTAAGACAAGGTCTAAGCACCTCTCTATAGATCCCGGTATACGTATATGTATTGGGTATCCCAACTATTTCTGACTAAGAGATCTATGCTCTAAGTCATAGAGCTAGTGCCACGCTTGTGGCCTTCCTAACCATCACTCGAATCATATAAGCACCCGTCGAAGTTGTCTCATAAAACCCATCTTTATGATCCTATCTAATTGGTTTCCTTAGAAGTGTAGCAAAAATGCTTCACTACTTACCCAAGTGTGTGTATGAAACTGAACACTCTTTGGGTATTCCTCGTAATACCCCATAGTCTCTTAATCATACTATGAGACTCTTGTGAAGATAAGTACATCTTCACTTCTTTGGAGAGTATCATGTACGTATCTCTTGTGCCTATATGCAACTTCCTATAACCTATAGGATTGCTTGTGCATATTCTTAATGGTGAAAGTATAGCTCCTTCCCCTTAGCAATCTTATGGTCTAAAATCCATAAGGATTATGTGTAGGGATTCAGTTTCTAATGAAATTACCTTATCTATAATACTATGATGGTACTAAGTCCATCAAATACATGCTTATAAGCATGCCGACATCTTATTGATGTTTGCAGAAAAGGCATGTTACCATGCCATAACATTCTTACCTAAAGGCAAGTGCGTATATAACACCATGAGGTGGGAAAAGTTTCGACTGCATTTTCCCAGGAAATAGAATCCCAAAAAACATTTTAACCATAAACTCAATGGCACATATGCCATCTAATAACATAGGGCTTGACAGGCCTGTGGCATGCATGCCAGAAACTCATACATGGACTCCATAACCTGCAAAAACATAAAAACAAATGCTAGCAACAATTCTCTTTGTTGCATAACAATATGTAGTTCTTGCAATCTTCTTGCAAACAATAAAAAAGTGTACTTCTCACATGTTGATCCATACTTTTAGTATTGAAACAATGATCAACTTGAATATATGCACTCCAATCTATTTTAGGACCTAAAAATAATCATAAAATGAGATGTATATCTTGTGCAAGTGGTTTGAAGTGAAATTACTTCAATTGCCTTCCCGGTTTATAAGGTATGGCTCCCGGAAGGTAATTGCCAAAAACTTTCCAGATTTTGCAGACCTATAGAGACCTGCAAAAATACATAATTTCTAAAATTTCTTTTGCTAAACTAAGAGTAAACCTTGTGCTCTTCAAAACCAGCCATAGCACGTCCAATTTGAAGTTTTCTAGCCCAAGATATGGCCCTTCCAAGTGGGACATGCCAAACTAGTGGACTGTTGGAGGGGCTAGAAGAAGTGTGAAAATGTGATTTTTGGAGTGCCCAAAAGCATTCTTCCATCAAGCGAATCCTATAATTCTCTCTATAACCTCAGAGAGAAATATATGGAGATGCTTGGGCCTATTTTCACATTACCAAATCCTCCCTTCGTGCATGCTAATTTGCTCTCAAAAAGAGGCCTAAATCAATATTTTTACTTTCATGCAAAAACTTAAATGGGAGCTTCCAGCAAGCTTCTAATTCACTCCCAATGTGGATTTTTTTTGGATTTCGCATTCTGCATGTCAATACATACACCATATTTCATGTATGTATTCACTAATCCATGGGAAGCCTCTTAAATAGTCTCTTTTCTTAACCCCAAAAGTGGAGTTTGGTAAAAATTAGCATCTGATTTTTTTTTTCAAAAAGTGCGGGAAGGGGGTCTTTGAGGAAGTAAAATTCCTCCTTAACTTATTATTTTGATGAATCTAATGATTCCATTATGAAGTCCATACACCATAATCTTAGTATATATACTTTTTCCCATCCATCCATAGCTAATGCACCTCTTTTTCCCTCGTCCAAAATGGGAATTTCTTAAATTGAGATGCTGATTTTTTTTTCTCAACAGTGATGGAAGAGGGTCTTGTGGAGCTTCAAACTCCCATCATACTGAGCTAATGCTTGAATTTCTTAATTGTATATGAAATTCCATACATTGTACTATATGTATGCATGATTTTTCTTACCAAACTAAGAAAAATTCTGCTTCGTTGCCTTTAACGAAATGGCTACTAGTCAAAAATAGCTCTTGAAATTTATGTGAGAATCATGAACATAGCTACTTTGGAGATGTCTAAAGCTTATGATTTCTCATATTTTGAGGGATCTCTTGACTCCAGATAAGAGTATATATCTCATACTCTCCAAAATTATGATTTCCCTCAAAGGGGTTGATAGTCAAACCCTTGCCCTTCTTAGAGAGACGGACCCTTATTTTTAATTCTTAAAAATAACAAAAATCCTCATACCTGTGATTGAGATGAAACTCTATCCTCTTTCACTTCGGAAGCATGGTATCAGAAAGCTCATGGAAGTGATGTTCTTCATTCACCGACTCTTCAAATATAGTAGATGCATCCAATTTGTATCTCTCATGTATGTTCTTGATCCTCATTTGAAGATGCCTTTCTAGGACTTACGTCCTTAGAAATTTGATGTAATGCCAATTGACCTTCCTTCTACACCAATAGGTATTGGTGTGTCTTTGATATTGTTGTTTGAGGGGGGAAGTATCTCCTTGCCTCCCTTCAGATAGATGACACTGTCTTTATCTTCAATGCATGTTGACTTCCAAAGGAGAACATTCATGGACCCAAGCACGTGATCTTAGACTCCTTTTGCCTAGTTCCTCGTGGAAGTTTCATTGAGGTTTGTGCCTCTATCCAATATCAGATTTAAAGCCTTAAAATCTTCACCTTAATCATGTAATCTATTCACACTCCCACCAAGAACACATGCGGCCGAGAGCAGACGTTTGTGCAGTTCCATAGTATTATGGGTGAAGGCACATATCATCAATTTGTGTAGGTAGCTTGGATAGAAGGAGTGCCTCCCTTTGTCATGGCGAGAGTTCAAGTCATGTGGGCTACACGTTCGTGTGGCACAAATTGATGCTCTGATACTAGTATGATAAACTTCTTTTTGATCACGCTTGCTAGCCTTGCTCTTCATCGACTAGCCAACACATGAAGATCATCTTTCGGTTCTCCTTCCAGCCACGCCCGAGTGCCTTGTTCTCTACATGATGAGTTACCTCTATAAAAGGCTCACATGAGAGTCCTAATAGACTCTCCTCTCAAGACCTATACCAATTGGAGCCAAATTCCTCAAATGATGCCATCTCACTTACAAAGTTTTGCATCTATAATGTGACACATTTAGAGTAGCCTCTGAGGTTTTCTCCATGTCAGACAGCCTGTGATTGCATCACATGATGATAAGCAGGACTAGCTTTGATGGAGAGACAATGCCACTAGCCATATTTTCAAGAGCCCCGCATGAAGGGGTAGCTCTTCGACACTTTGGTTATCCCAACACTCATGTATGGAGCAACCATATGGGGGTGGGATTAGCCGCATCATCATGGGTAGCATAGGAGAGGCACAGATTCTCATGATTACCAAATTCATCCAAAGAAAATCTTCGGTACCCCATGATAGCATTAGGGTAGAGCTTATTGCACCATGGATGCTAGTAGAGGCACTCTTCCAGATAGTATGCCTATTACACAAGATTCATAGCATGGACATAGAGCACATCACTTATAGAGCTTTCCATGCATCACGCCACATGGCATTCGCAAGAGACACCTCCTCATAGTATGCATGACCATTGGAGACTAGTGGAGGATGGGACGCTTTCTCACAACGATATATAAGAGACGAGAGAAAAAGCTACAACCCATGCATAAGACATGGGTGAGTACCCAACATACTATTACTCAATTCTTTCAATGAGCTAAGCCACATCAGACAGACGTGCCTCTGAGAGGCATAAGGCTCATGCTCCAACAAGTCACGATACAGAGAGCACAACGTCGATCACATATGGTTAGGTATTGATGACCATGATCCCACTAGGAGGATATCTCACACATCAGGATAGTTCGCGACCACATGATGGAACAAAGTCAAACCACCACCACTTGGGAAGCCTTCTTCCAAGAGGTACTCGGACCACCACCGATATACCAGATACTTCACCTATCTCCACCTATCATCAGTAGTTAGGATATAGACATTCACTCCCCCGTAGATTCCCTCTATTAAGTAGCCATTATCTGCAGAGTCAGAGCCATGCTCCCCCATGCACCACTTCGCATCGTGGCACGCACGCACTTTTAACAGTGCAAATCGACTTCGGAGCATAGAACTATGAATTTCAGTAGCCAAGAAACATTTCCACTAGGTGCGCTGGTGTTTTAACCCCATTTCGAAGCCATTCGTGCAGTCAGAATTACCATCAGAGTGATGGTTTGTGAGCTGAAATTTCAGCATTCATTTCAGTTTTCGTCGAAGTGAAGATTTTATCACATTCTTGTTCTTTTGTGAAATGGTGGGCAGCAATGAATTGTTTGGCATGCTTCAAGCTGAAGATAAGCTTGATGGGACCAACTATCCGATGTGGTCTTACACGATGAAGCATGTTCTTGTTGCTAAAAAACTTTGGAACATAGTGGCAGATGTAGATCGAAGACCCGCAGGTTCTTCTATTTCACAGTCTACTGTCACAGATGGAGCTTCTTCTTCGAGTACAGTGGTTTCTCCTTCTCCACTACACAGGAGTAGATTAGATGGGATGGAAAAGATGCTCAAGCTCATGCTTTGATTGCACTTTCAGTGAAGCATCATATAGTTCCACACATTCGGTCATGTTCTACATCGAGACATGCATGGGACACTCTTGCTCCTTTGTATGTCATGCGTAATGAAGCACATGTTGCATACTTGAGGAAGAAACTTGAGGATGTATGTATGGCTGAAAATGAGTTGGTGGATGTGTATGTGACTCGCATCAAGGACTTGAAAGAGAAATTGGTAAACATAGATGAGATTATTCCAGATGCATCACTCATTTCTACATTGTTGAAAGGATTACTAGAATCTTCTCAAAGCTTTGCTACTACACTCCGTTTGGTTGCAAAAGGAAATCCTAATATGTATGCATTTGATGAGGTTGTGCCTCTTGTTTTTCAAGAAGAGCAATCTAGAGTGAATAGGAGTGGTTTGATTGAGGGAACGCAAGCACTTGCTATCTCACAAAAGGGGAAAATCAAGTATGGTTCAGCTTTGGGTTCATCAAAACCAAAGCCTCAACCTTCCTCTTCCACTCATTCCTCTAATGATCGTGATTTGCAAAAGAAGAAGAGATGCAAATATTGTCGAAAGGCTGGTCATACTATTGATGAGTGTAGAAAGCTTGCTAAACGCAATGAAAAGAAGAAGGAATCCGACATGTCTATTGCTAAAAATTTAGCAAATGTAAAGAATGATGAAGCTAACATGACTCAAGATTTTTGGGCATGTGTTGTTACATGTCATTATGATGCTTCTTTGCATTCCAAATGTATGGTTGTGAGTGAGGCTGATTCGGATTGGTTCTTTGATAGTGGTGCTTCAAAGCACATAACATCATGCAAAAGATTTTTTGCCTCTTTGAAAGATGCACCCAAAGGAGGACATGTAGTGTGTGCAAACAATGCCTCTTATCCTATCATTGGAGTAGGAGAAATTCAGCTTACGGTTGCAAATGGAGGTGTGATTCTCTTGAAAAATGCATTGTATGTGCCCGATATCAAGAAGAACTTAATTTCAGTTCCCTTGATTGCCAAAGCTGGAATTCATGTACACTTTGTTGATGATAAGTGTATGGTTCATGATTTCAGCAATGGCGATGTTATCGTGATGTCCGGTACATTATGTAATGGTTTGTATCGCATGGATACATACAAGAGGGCTGCCTTGAATGCCTTAGTTGCTCATACTTCTTCCATGGCTGAAATGGAGCTTTGGAATGCTTGTTTTGGTCACTTGAACTTCAATAGTTTGCGTTACTTGCAAAAGAAGGACATGGTTATTGGTTTGCCTACACTTGAGTCCATTGAAAAGCATGCATGTGAAGGTTGCATTCTTGGAAAAATGCATCGTGCTTCTTTTCCAAAAGATAGTCATACACACACTACAAGAAAATTACAACTTGTTCATAGTGATGTATGTGGTCCCGTCAAGAATCCATCTTTTGGGAAGCATGTATATTTTGTTACCTTCAGTGATGATGCTACTCGCCATACATGGGTGTATCCTATGAAAGCAAAGATTGAGGTAGTTTCTTGCTTCAAAGCATTTTTAGCTATGGCTGAAAATTTTTCTTCACAAAAGCTTTTGACTCTACGCATAGATCGTGGTGGTGAATACATGTCACATGAGTTTAATGCTTTTCTTTGTGAAAAGGGTATTTCACACCATTGTACGGTGCCATATACACCTCAGCAAAATGGTGTTGCTGAGCGTGAAAATAGAACTCTACTTGAAATGGCATGATGTATGGTTAAAGGAAAGCATCTTCCTGATAAGTTTTGGATGGAAGCAGTCATGTGCAAATTATGTGTTGAATCACTACCCTACAAAAGCATTGAGAGTCATCACTCCTTATGAGGCTTGGAATGGTCATAAGCCTATGGTTAGTCATATGCGAGTGATTGGTTGTTTGGCATATGCTCTTGTGCCATCACAACAACGTCACAGACTAGATGACAAGGCAAAGAAATGCATATTTGTTGGTTATAGTGCTGAAAGTAAGGAATATCATTTGTACCATCCATTGACGAATACAATTATTGTGAGTCGAGATTGTGGTATTTGCTGAAAATTCAGTTTTTCCTCTACTTGAATGCAAAAACAGCCAATAGTTAGCTCACAAGATGTGTTTGATACACATGCCTTTGTTCCAAAATGGTGCGCTTGACTATGGTACTCCGCAGAGAGGCTACGGAATACACAAAAAAACATAGTACACAGGGAGCACGAACACATACTTCTTAGGTGTTACAAATGTGGTCGAACTTTTTAGTTTGTGGCCGACCAAGCCCCTATATGTTTTATTAAAGAACATATACAAAGAAGTTTTCGGTGGCCATTTGACCTTTCACATGGACACTAACAATAAATGTCTTCCACTAAAGGCCAATATGGCCAAAGTAACTATGGGAAAAAAATCAAGAATGATAAAGAATACCTGAGTGCAAGTATAAAAACTATACCTCCCACCTGATGGACATGTTACACCGTATACAAGTGACTGTGTAAGATCATGAATCAAGTAATCCCCATCAAGTGACAACTTTGTCGAAAGCTATCCTATGGTAGAGCTTTAGTCAAAGCATCTGCAACATTATCTTAGGTGTGAACCTTCTCAAGAATAATGCACTCAGTGGCTAAGCAATCTCTAATGAAGTGATACCTAACCTCAATGTGCTTGGTCTTTGCATGATAGACCGGATTCTTAGCCAAATCCATGACACTGTGACTGTCACTGAGCAAACGAGGTACATGTTGAGGTAAATCCATATCACAAGCAAGACGAGAAAGACACAATGCTTTGTTACATGCCTCACTTGCTGCAACATACTCTGCTTCTATGGTGAAAACAACTATACATTCTTGAAAACGAGATCTCCAACATATGCTTCACACCCAAAAACTCAAAGACGATCATAATATGGTGGCTTCCCTGTCCATAACTCTTGTACCACTTTGAGACCTTTGGCAGTACTAGGTGAAGGGTTAATCACATGCACTGCAGTCAATACTGCTTCTGCCCAAAAACCTTGTGAGAGGTTTGCATGATGCAACATAGAAACTACTCTATCTTGAATAGTTCTATTCATCCTTTCAGCTACACCATTCTGTACTGGGGTATAAGGAGCTATAAACTCTCTATGAATACCTCTAGATTGACAAAAAAGGCTGAATTCATGTGAGCTATACTCACCCCCATTATTTGAAAGTAAAGCCTAAAGCTTAGTTCCTTTTTCAGTCTCAATAGAAGAAAGCCATTTTCTAAAGTAGGGAATACCTCATCCTTCGATTTGATAGGATATACCCAAAATTTTCTAGTAGTATCATCTATGAAAGTGACAAAGTAAAGAGAACCACCTAAGGACCTAGTGGGCATAGGACCACACACATCTATATGAACGAGATCTAAGGGTTGAATTGAAGAGTCAATGTGCGTTCTATGCACGTTTCGGGTTTGCTTTCCATATTGACAATGCTCACAAAATGAAAATTCAAAGAAAGATAACACATATAAGTATCCAGAACGAGAAAGATTTTCCATTCCACTATGAGATATATGGCCCAAATGACCATGCCAAATACAAGCCATAGGCTGTTCAGTAATAGCTAACAAGTGTTCTTTTTGTGATACAAATAAAGGATAAAGTGAGCCAACTTTGATTCCTTTTGCAATAGCCAAGGTCATCTGGTTGATCAACTGGCATCAAATTGCATGATAACTGAGGTACATGTTGTACATTATGCATTGTAAATTTTGTACCATCAATGAAATGCACAACCACATCTCCAATCCCCACAACATCACACTAGTAAGAGTCACCAAGTCTCACGGTACCAAGAGACTTTGCTGCATAATTAGAGAACCATTCTTTGTGTGGTATCACATGGAAAGAAGCACCAGAATCTCGTAGCCATGTATGGGAAAGAGAATCAGCCACAAGAGCCTCACTTGGCACAATACTATCAAGTGTCAACACATCAACATCATAAAAAACAACATTATTTTCTTCAATCTTCACAGTCGAAGTAGGTGGCACAGGTAATTGTTTAACATGCCCATCAACATTATGTCCTTTACCTTTAGCATTCTTTAATGCATAACAATCTTTCTTCATGTGTCCTTTCTTATGAAAATAATGACATTCGATATCCCTCTTCCTTGATTTAGTTCTACTCTTATTCTATTGACCATTCTTTTCCTTGTTCTTGCTCCTAACATGTTGCCGATTCTTTCCTTGGTAAGAATCACGAACATTATATGCATCTCCCCTCTGAGTGCCAACCATATATTTTTTACGAATCTCCTCACTCAAGAGTGCTCCACATATGTCACCATAGACGAGATTACCACCAGGTGCACTATTGCTAATAGCTGTGCAAAACGTATCCCATGATGATGACAAGGTGCATAACAACAATACTGCTTTCATTTTATTATCCATATCCGTTTTTGAGCCTGTAACTGGGAGAATATAGCATCAAAATCATTTAGATGAGCAACAACACTATCTGTGTCCTTCATGCGAAGGTCATATAATTTTCTCATTAGATTTTGATGCCATCTCTTTTTCATATGTATTGCATAACTTCTTCCAAAGCTCCTCTAATATTGTAAAGTAAACATTATTTTCCAGGTGCAATCGAATGGTAGAGCTCGCCATTTCATCTAACTCATCCCAATCATCTTCAACCATGTGAGCATGCTTCTTTGAAATCCAATTTACTGGCTTCCATTGCCTCCTTTGAATCATCACATCTTTAATATGATTCTTCCATAGAGAAAAGTTTGTGCCATCAAATTTTTGGATCTCAAAATGGCCTTTGCCCTGCAAGTTATTGCTCCTCGTTGGAACACTGGCACTAGAACCTGATCCACCAGATGTGTCTGAGATCTCTGATGCCATGATGGTAGAGAACTGAATAGAATGATAATGGATCTAGAAGAGTCCAAACACCAACGAGTAAGTGTATCAAAGAGTAAATCGACCACTGTATAGTTGAAAAAACCAAAAATCTAGAAAGATTTTGCCAGAGTATCCTTTGCAAAATGAGTGTATGACCAGTGTCAAAATATCATAAGACTACAAGTATTGACATGTTTACCTGCATAGTGAATCATTGAATCCACTGCATATAATCAATTACCCAATAGAAACCAACTAGGCTTAGCGAGCACCTATGAACAACTATCATAGATCTCCTATGGTGAGGCTGGGTAAGTCCTCCACTTGCATCATCGAAGAGACCCGACAACTGGGTGTCTCCTAGTTAGAAAAACCTCACCACAACCCTCTTTATCAAACGTAAAAGGCTTTATGCAAAACATAGCCGCTATATCAATGACCACATGGAAGTACATAAGTGGTATCCATAGAAGTGTACATGGTGTGTATGTGCTCAATATATGTAGTAAAATGACACTAGAAGGCTGAATGCAAAGCCCAAAAACTAGCCAACAACACTTGCAAGTGTCTGTCAACTCTGATGTTTTAGGCTAAAAACCCTACATAAATTTGCTGCGGCTGCTCCCACCAAAACTAAAAACCTTTCGAGAAACCTGTAGTTTTATGGGTGTGGCTGAAAAACATAGCCCCAAAGGTTGATATTTATTGTCGGAGAAGTACAAAGACCACTCTTCTTGATTTTCTTGGACACATGTGAAGAGAACTATGTGCGAAAGTACTCCAAAGTGGCTCCAAAAGACACCCCAAAAATGCTTCAAAAAAAGGCTTTGAAAGAAAAGAATGAAGCTTTGAGGGACCAAAACATCTTCAAGGTAATGTTAACCTTAGTCTTTCCCCTTCTTTAGACACCACAAGAGTGTAGCTTAGTGGCAAGAGATTGCCATGGTTAAGCGAGCTCCAGGTGGAACAATATTGGGATGTGTCACCTCCCGAGAAGTACGAGGAACCTCTATCTTCCTTGATCGTTGAGGACCTCCCTCATGCACAGCCAACGGTGACTTTGATGACTCAGATGACAAGGTATGCCAAAGTCTATGCCTTGGTCATCGCCTTAGTCGTCAGCCTTGGAGAAAGCCTTGGGTGGGTGGGTGGGTGCTCGCTTTGCTTGCACAAAAGGAACAAATTTTTGGAATCGAAATGCTCTGATACCAGTGAAATATTTTGATGGCGATGCACCACAGTGCACTCTCCTTCTCAAGAGCTCCACATCGATATCCTCGAAGTAGAAAACTGAGCTCCTAGGGTGGCAGAGGATACTCCGCACAAAGGCTGCAGAATACACAGAAAAACACAGTACAGGGCACACAAACATAGACTTCTTAGGTGTTACAAATGTGTTCAAACTTCCAGTCTATCGCTGACCAGGCCACTATATGTTTTATTAAAAAACATATACAAAGAAGTATCCGATGGCCATTTGGCCTTTCACATGGACACTAATGGTAACATTATTAATCTAGGAGAGTATTTTTCTCATGCTTTATCATGCCGTGGGAGTACTACAAGCATGAAAAGAGGAGAGGTGAATTTATCCAAATGTGTAGAAGTGGATATTTTCTCATCTTGTGAGGATTTTGAGGTTCATTCTTTGCTAACTCGGTAGATAACATTGAGATCTACATGTTTACATGGAAGAATGTTTAGGTCCACAATTTGGCAGTTATGCACTTTTGAGTGGTTGAAACGCCTATTGATGTGTGTGACCATGATATTCACTCAGTTTTGTGTAGATATCCATCTTCTGAAGGGATCTACATGCATTGACCAAGTCTCAAATGCACCACATAATGCTACTAACCTTCACAAATTCTCATGGGTCCCCATAATTTTTTTGGTGTTGTTTCCAAGGATTTAATCAATAAACAAACGCTCATGGGATAGTAAGTACAAGATGAAGGTGAGATATCCAAGTGTATTCATCAAGTGGAGGTAATAATTTCTATTTGGTGTTGTAATTGTACATGTGTCGAAGCACTTCCATTATCCATTTTCTTCTTGAATTTCATTTTTGGAAGCTCTTATTTATCACATTTTAGGTGGTTAGAATTTTAGTTTGACATTCATCCATCACTTCATAACAAACTTTGACATCATGAAACCACTTCCAAGCACTTAGAAATCCCCAAAAGTTGCCCAAACCTGCATTCTTGGTCTCATTTTCCTCATATGTGTGTGTGAAATTGAAGTTTGATATCTCTATTTGGTGCATCCATTGGTAAGAACCTTGCATAACATTGTAGAGATCAATGACTATTTCGATTTAACATACAATGTTTTGGCCATACATGTACACATGCACACCCAAAACACCAAGACACCTTTTTTCATAAGGACTATGAAAACTCAAAAAATTGCATGCAAAAAGAATTTACATGGTTGCTTTGAGTTTGGAAGCCATCATGGTATTATAAGTGAATTCATTTTGCAATTTTTAGGTATGTAAGCTTATGGGTCTTTTCATTAGCTTTGTTTTGAGCCATGATACACGTGATTTGATTAAGTAACAAGTGAGATATGACCGTTTTGTAACTAGGTGTATTCATTAAACCGCCTGTGCAAGCATGAACTTTAACTTGGAGATTGTTGGTGCAAGACAATAAACAATTGAAGTTTTGATGAAGTTTTGAAGTCAAGGATTGAAGAAAAGATCAAGTTATGAAGCATGGAGAAAGTATATGTTCAGAGAATGAAGATATGTATACATATGTACATTAACTTAGAGTTAGCTCACTTATACTTTTGTATATTTATGAGCTTGTACATATTTGCCTATATATACAAGGAAAATGTTGGGGCAAATATGAGAGAGCATGTGAATAGAGAAATTAGAAGTTGTATGAGTCATTAGACACTTTAGAAGTGAGTAAGATCTCTCTCATCATTCAGATGTAAAGTTTTCCAGAAATGAAGAAAAGTTGCACCCGATATTTCTGAGTGTTCTCCTTCTGTGTTGAATCTTTTGTGAAATTTTTTTGTACAAGTCTAAGTCTATAGTTGATTGACCTCTCTACAAGTTTTCAGCTTCTAATTGTGATCAGGCTGAGAGAATTGAGTGTAGGAACATTTACATGTGTAAATGTAAAGAAGAGAAGTTGCAAGAGGTGCAAAATTTGATGCTAATGTTTTGGTCAGTTCTCCTTCCACAGTGTAAAGTTTTGAGCAAGCAAGCACTCATTCATTAAGTTGGAAGGTAAGCTACCTATGGCTAAAAGCATTTGATTAAATGGGTTCTACTTTGAGAGAACCAAGCTTTAGAAGTTGCAGGTGTCAAAGTCGACTGTAAAGAGCTACAATTTTAGACATAGGTGACTTGTTAAGATCATTTCTTAGAATCTACTGAGTATTTTGGAATGATTTAACTTGGAGGAGGTGTGCAAACTATAGCCGACACCGTGTGCAAAGTTTTATAAAAAAATTTACACATTTGATAAGTCAATGAGTGAATTATGTGCAACAAACTTTCTGTGTAGTCATCTTCTTCACAGTTTGTTCAAAATTTTGATAATTGATCATTGATCCTTTAAATTGGTAAAGGTTTTGAGTTACTCTTGATATAGAGGTGTTCTAATTTCAAGAGTAACTTGTTCTTTGGAGATTAACACTCTCCATCAGTGGTATTAGAGTAGGAAGTATCAAAATTGAAGAAAGGAGGACCCCGACTGTTGCAGTCATAAAGAATTCAACATTTGAAGATTCAAAAGGTGAAAGCTTGAGAGCAAAGCTTGAGAAGGATGCCATAAGATATCAAGGAAGACAAAAGGAGTATCATTCGAAGCAAAGGTAACCTTATTCCTCATAAAGCTTGAAGGATTTAATACATAGGTGAAGAAAGGATGGGAGATTCTCTTCAGATAGAGAAACTGGATAGAGAGAACTATCCAACATGGTCAATGAGGATGGAAGCTCATCTTATGAGCAAAGACTTGATATGTTATATTACAGGTGAAGAAGAAAAGCCTCAGTTCAGAGATCCTAGTGTTCCAACTAGGGAGGAATTATCGGATTTGAAGACTTGGATGAAGAGAGATGCTCAAGCCAGGAGCATTATCTACATGGCAGTTAATGACTACTTGCTACCTCACATTAGAGGTCTTGAAAGTGTAAGTGATATATGGAATGCTTTGGAGGAGCATTTCCAAAACACCACAAAGTCAAGGAAGGCATCCTTGTGGGCAGAATTTACCACATTCATGAAGAAGGCCTCTCAATCCATCTTAGATTATGTAACAAGAATGAAGGACATTGCAGATGCATTAGGAGAAGTTGATGAAGATATTGAGGAGGATAAATTGGTAAGGCAAATCCTTACAGGATTGAGAGGTGATTACAAATGGAAGCCATTCATTTTGTTCTAGTGAATTATCACTAGATCATTTTACTCCTGATTTACATCAGTTGCTAGGACACATGCTAACCTTTGAGCAAGATGTCAAAGGTGAAAGTGATAAAAGTGCAGGTCAAGCAATGTATTCAAAGGATAAGAAGAAGAATAGCAAAGGGAAACAACAAACAAATGAAGATGAAGGTACAACTAGCCAAGCTAACTTCCTAAGAGGAAGAGGTGGTAGCAAAGGTAGAGGAAGAGGCAGAAGTAATAGTCAAAGCTTGCTGGATTTGTGGTAAGACAAATCATTTAGCTAATGATTGTTGGCATAATACTCAGAATAATGGTGGATATAATCAGAACTTTAATTCAAGAGGAAGAGGTGGCAGAAATCAAAGAGGTAATTTCAGAGGTAGAGGTAGTGGAGGCTACTTTGGAAGAAATGCAAGCAGAGGATTCCAAAGTCAACAATACAACAATACCTACTACAATTATGCTTCAGATCAGAAGGAGGATTCAACATTGATAATGAATGCAACTTGTGAAATGCCAAGTGAAGACCAAAGAGTCTTCTACATTGACTCAGGGTGTAGCAATCACCTGAGTGGCAACATAGCTTTGATGACTGATTTGGAGAATAAGGTAACTAATCATGTAGTTCAAAAAGGTGACAATACAAAGCACAATGTGAAGTCAATTGGACCAGTGAAGGCCAAGGATGGAAGTACTCTCTTGAGTAAGGTTTTGTATGTTCCTACAATTCCAAAGAATCTGATAAGTATAGAACAAATTCTTGAAAAAGGTTATGAAGTTAGGTTCACTAATGAAGGAGTTTTTGTGGAAGACCCTAGCAATGGGTATAAACAAATTGTTTCAGGGAAGAAAGAAGGAAGACTCTTCACATTGAAGATTCAAGGTAACATTGTTCATGCCTTGTACACTTATGGAGGACATAAGATCTTAGAGTTAGATCTTTGGCACAAAAGGCTTGGACATTTTAATGAAAGAGGTATTAAAGATATGGTTAACAATGGTTCAGTGCTTGGATTGCCTAATGTTGCAGGTCAACATTTGACATACAGATGTGAGGCATGTCAATTAGGTAAGGCTCATAAGCAATCTTATTCCAAGCATGGTTTTATGTATTCAGAGAAGCTTGAGTTGGTACACATAGATGTGTGGGTATCATCAAAGGATTTCAGTATCAATGGTTCAAGGTATTATGTGATTTATGTTGATGATGCTACCAGATGGATCTATGTGATCAAAGATAAGTCAAAGGTATTCAGGGAAATTACTTGCAGGTACTCTTCTCAACAAAATGGTGTAGCAGAAAAGAGGAATAGAACTCTTGTTGAGTTTGCAAGATCCATGATGAAGGAGAAAAATTGCCCAAATTATTTGTGGGCTGAGGCTATAAATACAGCCACATATTTGATCAATAGATTACCATGTAAATCTTCGCAGGGTATGACACCATATGAGGCATGGTTGGGTAAGAGACCTACTCTAGATCATTGCAAAGTATTTGGATGTTTGGCATATGCATATGTGCCATCTCAATTGAGGCATAAATTGGAACCTAAAGTTGAAAAATATGTATTCATTGGATATGATGATAAGCAGATGGGTTATAGGTTGTGGAGTCCATCCACAAAATAATTCCTTGTGTCAAAGGATGTTACATTTGATAAGCAAGGTACTTGGTATGCAGGTACAATCAATATTTATGTAGGTGATGAAGAAGTTGTGAATCAAAAGAAAGGTAAATCAAAGGTTCAGATATTTGATGAAGAGGAGAACAATGAAGTACAGGTTGAAGTTGAAGAAGTGCCAAGGTTTGATCCAGAATGTGATGAACCAGAAACCTCAAGAAGTGGAGAACTCATAAGGCCATCAAGACACAAATGGCAACCTACAAGGTATAGCTATGACACTTCTTTTTTGGCTACCAAAGATTATGCTTATATGGTAAAGGCAGATGAAGACCCTTCTACATATGAAGAGGCAAAAGGTAAGGAAAATTGGGAGAAGGCTATGCAAGAAGAGTATGATGCATTGATGGAAAATGAGACATGGGATTTGGTTCCTAAACCAAATAGTTAGAAGATCATTGGATGCAAATGGGTCTACAAGACAAAGAGGTTTGCAGATGGAAGTGTGTCTAGGTATAAAGCTAGACTTGTTGTGAAAGGGTTTGCTCAGACATATGGTATAGATTATGATGAGACCTATAGTCCTATGGCAAATATGACAACCATCAGGACACTCATAGCTATTGCTACATGTAAAGGTTGGAAATTATGTCAACTAGATGTGAAGAATGCTTTTCTAAATGGTTATATTTCAGATGATGTTTTCATGGAACAACCACAAGGATTCAGGGATGAAAGGTATCCAGGTTACGTATGCAAGCTCAAGAGAGCTTTGTATGGTTTGAAGCAGGCCCCAAGGGCATGTAATTATAGACTTGTGAAGTTCTTGAAGGAACTTGGTTTTCAAGTATCTAAAGCAGATAGTAGCGTGCTTGTGAAAGCAAGTGATGATGGGTTCATTTACATGTGCATATATGTTGATGATCTAATTCTTACATGTACAGATGAGAAAGGCATTCAAAGCCTAAAGAAGCAAATGGAGAAATAGTTCAAGATTAGTGACTTGGGAGACTTGTCATATTTCTTGGGCATGGAGATCTCATATACTCAACATGGAGTGTATGTAACTCAAGAAAGGTATTTGAAAAACTTGTTGATCAAGTTTAAGATGAATGATTGCAGGGTAACACCTACTCCAATGGAGGTGAATCACAAATTGAGCAGATATGGAGGAGAAGAGTTCAAGGACATGAAGCTATATCAAAATTTGGTTGGTAGTCTGATCTATGCTACATTAACTAGGCGTGATTTGTCATATGCAGTTGGAGTATTATCTCAATTCATGCATTGTCCTAGGAAAGAACATTGGGTTGCAGGACAAAGAGTGTTGAGGTACATTAAGGGTACACTCAAAGAAGGTTTGTATTATGGTTTTACATCAGATACAAACATCAAGATATGTAGTGATACGGATTGGGCAGGTAATCCTGATGACAGGAGATCAACTTATGGATACTTGTGTTATGTGGGAGATAAGTTAATTTCATGGTGTTCAAAGAAGCAACACACAATTGCTTTATCATCTACAGAGGCTGAGTACAAAGGTATGGTTGAAGCTACAAAGGAAGTGATATGGCTTAAGACTCTTATGAAGAGTTTTGACATCATTCAGAGTACACCCACTATTCATGGAGATAACATGAGTTCATTGTATTTAGCTGCTAATCCTGTTTTTCATGCCAGGACTAAACATATTGAGATTCTGTATCACCTTCTAAGAGAGAAGGTGATGGATAAGAGATTCAAGTAATACATACTTCAACAAAAGATCAGATAGCTGATATGCTAACCAAAAGCTTGGATGGACCAAAGCTACAGAGATTCAAAGATATGGTAGGTATAAAGAAGTTAGAGAAAACCTCAATTGATGATTGAGGCGGAGCTGTTGGTGCAAGGCAATCAACAATTGAAGTTTTGATGAAGTTTTGAAGTCAAGGATTGAAGAAAAGATCAAGTTATGAAGCATGGAGAAATTATATGTTCAGAGAATGAAGATATGTATACATATGTACATTAACTTAGAGTTAGCTCACTTATACTTTTGTATATTTATGAGCTTGTACATATTCGCCTATATATACAAGGAAAATGTCAGGGCAAATATGAGAGAGCATGTGAATAGAGAAATTAGAAGTTGTATGAGTCATTAGACACTTTAGAAGTGAGTAAGATCTCTCTCATCACTCAGATGTAAAGTTTTCCAGAAATAAAGAAAAGTTGCGCCCGATATTTCTGAGTGTTCTCCTTCTATGTTGAATCTTTTGTGAAATTTTTTTGTACAAGTGTAAGTCTATAGTTGATTGAACTCTCTACAAGTTTTCAGCTTCTAATTGTGATCAGGCTGAGATAATTGAGTGTAGGAACATTTACATGTATAAAATGTAAAGAAGAGAAGTTACAAGAGGCACAAAATTTGATGATAATGTTTTGGTCAATTCTCCTTCCACAGTGTAAAGTTTTGAGCAAGCAAGCACTTATTGTTTAAACTGGAAGGTAAGCTACCTATGGCTAAAAGCATTTGATTAAAAGGGTTCTAGTTTGAGAGAACCAAGCTTTAGAAGTTGCAGGTGTCAAAGTCAACTGTAAAGAACTAAAGTTTTAGACATAGGTGACTTGTTAAGATCATTTCTCAAAATCTACTGAGTATTTTGGAATGATTTAACTTGGAGGAGGTGCAAAAACTATAGGCGACACCTGGTGCAAAGTTTAATAAAAAACTTTACATATTTGATAAGTCAATGAGTGAATTATGTGCAACAGACTTTCTATGTAGTCATCTTCTTCACAATTTGTTCAAAATTTTGATAATTGATCATTGATCCTTTAAATTGGTAAAGGTTTTGAGTTATGAAGAAGGAGAAGAAGATAAAAAATGAAAAGAAAGAAAAAATGATGAAGAGAGAAAGAAACAAAAGAAAGAGGAAGGTAGAGGGGCAGACAAAGGTAGAGCAATGAAGGAAGGTAAAAAGAAGTAACAATGCAAAGTAAATTTGATGGAAGTGAAAGATAGAGAGAGATGTGGATAGAAGAGGAAAAAAGGAACCATTAGAGACAAAAAGAAGAGAAAATGAGGTATGCAAAGGACCAAAAAGGATCAATTGAGTAAGAAATGAGACATAAAAGAAAAATCAAAAGAAAAAAAATTAACGGACATGAAAAGAAAAGGACTCAATCATAAATGTCAATAATCACTAATTTGGTCTTATTTCCGCACATTATTGCTCAAATTATTCAAAAATCTCAACAGAGGCAACCCCTTCTCACAATTAACTTCCTAAGGCTCAGACATGCACCTAGTTTCTTCCCAATAAATCCATGGAATCACCTTTGATACTTTACTATGCAAACAACTTTTGATTATGTTCAGCAACCAAACACACCCATATAGATTAATGGTATGAAAAAGTCAAAGTAAAAATTCAAACTTCCAACTCTCAAGCAAATGATCCTAAATCAAAAGAGGTAAGATTGAGGGTAAAGGTTGGGACCTCTTGTTGTAGGTTTGGAGAGTCTAATTACAAGCAAAAATTACCAAAATTCAAGATGACATAGTTGCGAGCTCGAAAAATCCACCATGCAAGTTATGTGGATGGACATGCCTCTTACCAAGCTCCCTAAGTATTAAACCACCAATGTACCTGGTCATGTCAAAGTGCACACAATCAATGATCAAGATTATTTCCAAAAGTAACTAACAATTGGCGGTCAAGATCATCTCATGATCCACGATGAAAATCAGCCCATAATTAGTGATCAAAATCAATCCATGATGGATGATTAAGATTAAAGATGATTGATGATCATGATCAAAGGCAATTGATAGTCATGATCAAGGATGGTTGATGATCATGATCACGGTAATCCATCATCATCATCTCTGATGGAGAGTGTTAATCTCCAAAAGAACAAGCTACTCTTGAAATTATAACACCTCTACGTTTTTCTTGATTCCATCTCACTCATGATTCTCATTTCCCCATCCTCCTCCTTTTCCCTAGTATCACCTCTCTTTTTCCTTCCTCCCTTATCTATAATTTGACCTCTTCTTTTTCATCTTTACTTTCCTCTTGTTATATTGTTTGTTTTCTCCTCTTCGTTCATCGTTCTTTCCCCATATTCTTCATCTCTACTCCTCCTCATTCAACTTTCATAATTTCTCACTTACTCCACTGCCTATCCTTGCATTGTATCTTTCTTCCTTATCCAAGGATTGCTAGGAAATCACTATTCTAAACAACGAACACTGTATAATCTGAAATGTTTAGGAGTGTATTGGCCTAGTATGGACAAAGAAATACATGAGAAGATTAAGAATTGTCCAGGGTGCCAAAAAATACCCCTAGTGGAGTATGCTACCCTTTATCACATGTCATTAATTCCAGAATGGAGTGCTCCATTGGTAGAATTTATGAAATTGGGAACACTACCTAACGAGTTTAGTCTTGCAAGAAAATGAAGCATGGAACAAGAGGCTCATGACTATGCCTTAGTAGGTGCCAACCTATACCCAAGAGGCAAAGATGGTTACTTAAGATTGTGCATTCATGAATTAGACTATTTGACAATCTTAGAAACTACACATAATGGTGTTGCAGGTGGACACTTAAGGCATGATTGTGTAATTAAGACCATTTTATTCTCAAGACTTTGCTAGCCCACTCTTCATATGGATGCACATACCTATGTGAAGAGATGTGACACAATGTCTAATCAGAAAAGATGAGATGCCCTTGAGGCCAATGATGGGAGGATGTGCATTCTCTAAGTGGGGAATACTTTGTTGGTCCTATTAATCCCCCCAACTAAGAGTTCACATGTTGAATACATCATTCTTGTCATTGATTATGTGACAAAATGGGTGGAAGTGAAGGCAACAAGAAAGAATGATGCACATACCATAGCCAAGTTCCTGTTTGAGAATGTATTTACACAATATGGGTTACCAATAGAGTTAGTAAGTGATCCAGGTGCGAACTTTTTGAACGAATTCATTGAAAACCTTCTCCAAGAATTCTTGGTGATACATAAGAAGTCTGCCCCCTATCATCCACAAGCTAATGGACAAGAGTAGAGCACAAATAAGATCCTTTGTAATGTATTGACAAAATTGATAATAATAAACACTCTGATTGGGATAAACAACTTCATCATGCTTTTGGACAACCACGTTGCCTACAAAATGGTACTCAATGCCACCCCACTTCAGATGGTCTTCGAATAGAATGTTGTGTTACCATTAGACTTCTTGATCCTGGCTTTAAAAGTAGCACAAAAGCATGAGTGGAATGGACACGAGTTGTCTTCCAGAATATTTGATCTAGAATGCTTAGGTGAGACTAGGCTATGAGCACCAACATACATATATGCTACAAAGAAAAGATGAAATTCATACTTTGATGCACACATCAAGGATAAAGGATTGAAAGAGGGAGACTTAGTGTTGGTTTATACACTAAAGCAGCATGCTCATAAACTAAAAAAATGAGGATATTGAACCATGATCATTAATAGAATTTCCACTAGCGGCATGGTTCAATTGGCCACTCTAGAAGGCGACATCTTGCCAAACTATATTAGTGGATGTTGAGTCAAGCTATATCAAGAACCTCTTATAGAGGTAATGCTCATAAGACTCAACACTGCTAAGAAGTGAAAAGAAGAAGAGTTAAGTGTTAGAGAAGAAGCATAGGCAGAGGCTAGAGAGCACATTAGGAAAAATAAGTTAAGGCAAAAAGGCCTAGATGTCAATCCCAATGCCCCAAGATATCACATGGCCATGTGCCAAACATCAAGTGTAATTGCTCCTCGAACAATCAATCGACATCCCTTTGTGATCATAGAGGTACAATAAGGATAGAGAGTAAGGATTGTGAGAGCCTTGATTGACTCAGGTTCAGCAACTAGTGTAGTTAGACTCTCATACTACCAAGATCTGCAATTGAACATCAATTCCATAGAAACTTATCTCATAGGATTGCGAGGTGTGGAAACCCCTTGTTTGGGCAAGGTGGAGCTTCCCATCTACCTTCAAGTTGTCCCAATGATAGTCAAAATGCTAGTGTGGACCTTACGAAACGACTTGTCTTGGGTCAAATTTGGATATATGGCAATGCGGTCAACTTAAACCTAAGAATTCAACTTCTTCAACTTTGGCTACATGAACAATGAATTACATCAGAATTAGAGAATTGCATGATCATAAATCCAAATATCACACATTCTCTTAGTTCTTCTAAGAATAATCTTAGAGGAGAAGATTTTGTATGTGTCAAAAGCTCTGTGATGCAAAAGGACTCAATCATGGAAGAACAGGCTCAAAGGCAAGTGGATCTCTCTTCTTTTTCAATGACTAATATAGCCATAGTACAACCATAAAGGCAAGCAAAACAGTACAAGACAACCACTCTGGGCATGAAGTAGATTTGGGTGGGAAAGGGAGAGCAGTCAATCACACCATTGTAGTCAAAGTCATTACCAAAGAAGCAACAAAGAAAGCCAAAGCAACAAGTAGGAAAACAATGAAGATCTCTATCTCAAAGCATACTCCAAATTTGGGTACCGAAGTGGTTGATGAAGGCCGACCACAATAAGGTACAAATTTGGGTGCCTAGAGAATTAATTGCAACTCAACAAGGGCGATTACACATGTGGGTACCCAAGGAACTCTTATATACACAAAACCCTATGATCTCCCTCATGACAAAAGACTCAACAAAGAAGCGAGGGAGAGGCAAGGGTCAAAACCAAGCACAGAGACCAAAAGAAGATCAACTCACCTCTTTGGCAACAATAAGAAGATAAGCAATAAGGGTATGGGTTTGGAAGCCAAAAGCACAATAGCCCCCATAGAAGCAAAGAACCAACCATGAGGGATACAAAAGTTAAGAAACCATCCAAGGATGAAGAAGTCAAAAGTGATTTGTACATGGCCGAACATTGCTCTACAATGGATCCCTATAAGGAGGAATGATCAACATTTCGAGATCCAATGGATACCTACAACTAAAGATTGCATCAACATCTGCAAGTAACATCAAAAACCTCGACAAGCGACAACCATGTGCCCTTGGCATACGCCCTTCTTTTGCACCATTCAAGTCATGCATTCCCACAATATGCATTAATATAGGGCCACATTACAAGGCTGTGCATAGACACAATTCCTATTTTATTGATATGAGCCTCTTTCTTCTTGTTTTGTGACATTGTTTCAAAAAAAAGGAAAAAAAGAGAGAAGAGATAGGACCATATGCTCAAAGAATCTCATTAGCAAACCATCAACAAGGAAATCCATCAACAACAAACAACGAGCTAATGGTCAATCACTGTGATGGGTGTAAAAGAGGTGAATATCGATTGACCTTTCACCATGGTAAGAAACCCCTACTTTGGAAACACTATAACAATGATAGACTAGGAAACCTCTCTGTTAGCATACCCTTGAGCAATTAGCTCAAGACCCAAATTCTCACACCATACTCATTCCAATGCATTCCCCAAGTATGCATGTATAGGGCCACATTACAAGGCCGTGCACAAGGCACATATTTTCTTCAATCCATGCACTAACACACTTACCCATTGTGCATTATGGGTTACAAGAACTTGGCATCGTAACTATACAACCCATGTTTGAAAGATCTAGAGGAAATCAAGGTTACAAGATCAGTACCTATGAAGCAATTCATTGAGAATAGCTACTCAAAATCAACACTGACAACCTCTTTGGAGCAACTAGCAATTTTTGAAAGCTCACAAATACGCCATCATGCTGGAATCCAAGAAAGAAGTACGTACAAAAGAACTACAACTTGCAAAGGCTAGTAGTGACAAAATGAAGAATAGGACAACCAAGCCCGCTACATTTGGAAGAAAAACCGCTCTTGTCGATACATGATGGACACTACCTCTCAAAGTACTACATTGAAGACCCACTCCAACAAGGGTCTGTCAAGGATGACAAAATCGAGAGGGGGGGTGTTGGCACTCAAGATCAAGCACAAGGTGGGGGAACATGTCAAAGTAGTGGACACACAAGAAGAGGGAGCATGTAGGGAGGTCCAAGAAGTATATAACAAATTTTCAAAAGAAACCTCTATAAAAATAGTGATTTTGATCGCGATAGATAGACAATTTCGAAAAAAAATTAAGGTGTTAATTTTTTGAAAGTTAGGACTAAAAATCGTGCATTTTTCAAGCTCTTTTACCTACATCATTACTAAGGCCTTAGAAAAATACACAAATATCCCGAGAGATCCTATTTGCCTATTTGAACCCCTAGAACCCTCAATTGACATAACTTTTTCATACAAAATCCTTTTTTTGAGCCTCAGGTAGGGTAATTTAAAGTTGACCCTTAGGTGGGATAAGGAAACCAAGGGAGCTGTAGAGAATTTTTTATGAATCAAAGGGAAAAAAAGGATCTTTAAACACTATCTAAACCAAAATTTTCTGTCAATTTGAGTTAAAAATTGAGCTAAACTTGGAACTTTTACAGGATCATTAAGAGCTCTTGGAGAGATCAAAGCAAGGTGCCAATGTGTGCAAGCTTGGGAACATGCATCTTGGGCATACAAGTGCAATCAAGGAGAAGTCACTAGAGGTTGGAAGATTTCTCAACCCCCTCAATCAATTATTAACATAGGCTAAGTGCGATTAGTGGTTATGAGTGATTAGAGGCACGATAGGAACACTCAAGTTCTAAGAGCCTTTAAATTCTCAAGTTTAAGAATAGGTTAATTGTAGTCAAGGGAAAACATAAGGGCAAATAATTTAATTTGATTGGATTAACATCAAGTACCGTAGACCTAAGTGCTCTTGACGATGTGTATTTTAAGAGAAGGAAATACATACTAAAGAAGTTAAAAGGAACAAGGGATTGATATCAAGGAATCAGCAACGTGGTTATACAAGGATCATTGGGCTAATCAGTAGGGCATATGAACCTTAGATCAAGTAGACACCTAGGGAGAGACCAACAAAATATTAGATCATTTGAGGCTAGTGTCAACCATATAGCTAGGTTGTGGGCCCAACAACTTAGTGATTATCTCTACATACTTAGTTAAAAAACAAGTGATTCATAGATGTCCTTTAACATGGAATGACCGGTAGGTAGTGCAAGCACAACCTATTTATAGACACCAGAAGGTCCCTATAAGATGTAGGTTGAATATATTAGGACCAACCAATTAGGTGCACACATGTATGAGGATGGTTTGAGGTGATCAGTTTTCCAACTCAAAAATCTCGATCGACCCTTCGGACTTGAACACCCAGTGGCTAACTTTGAAGAGGGTTCCTATATTGATAAGCAAGGAACCATGTACATAGTCACTAACGTACCAAACAAGACATATGAGTTTGGAAATGTCATTCTCAAGAATGAGATAGGAGACCTAGAGCAAGGAAACCTAGGAGGAGAACCCAAGACTCCTCGAGGTAAGTCTGTCTTGAAAAGAGTGATTACTCCAAAATGGGTCCCCCAAGACAACAAAAGCATAGAGCTATTCTTGAATAGAGAAACGGAGGAAGCTTTTTGGAGATTCTAGACATATCAACTTAGCGAAATAGGCAGAGTCACCATCTACGAGTTCAAAGATCTATAGATACTAGGCAAAGTTGTCTATCTAGATAACACATCAGAGAGAATGTTCTTGGTAACAGAGCATGGCAGGCATGCATACACTTGGAAGGGTGAATTGATTTTCCCTCCACCAAGAACTAATGTTTCCCATGGCCACTAAGGAGCATGATCATCCTAGACTCATGAAACCCACAGGGAAAGAGCTAGAGGAAGACCTAAAGTGAGCTTTGCAAACTTCTTAGGAAGAGAGCGGTCAAGATTAGATGCAAAAAAAAAAAATCAAGAGAGACACAAAAATCTGAGACATAAAGAGGCATGGATGAGTTTCCCTTGCCTAGGCCTAGAGAACACCCCAGAATCTCGAGGCCTACTCAACTGGTTAAATCCCTGAAGAATTACTTTGATGACACTAGAGATCCTTACAATCATGTAGTAGAGTTTACACAATTTTTGAGAGTAGAACAAGTCAAGGACTTGTTCACTTAGTACAAGCCTTTGGTCTAACTCTCAAGAACACTATCTTAATGTGGTTTCAACCACTACACCAAGATCAATTCAAGAATATAGACAAGTTCCTAGAAGCATTCATGACTAAATTCTCCAAAAGTGGCATCAAACACAATACTTCATCATTGATACATAGCTTCAAGCAGATGCACCAAGAAACTGTTCGACTTACAGGAAGACAATTTAGACAATGCTTAGAGATATGCCTTGTTCCAGAGCTACCCACTCCAACCAAACAAGTGGTGTTATTCCTAGATGGTTTGTTTAGTACCAAATTGAGATCGACCCTAGATCCATAGAAGAGTGTGTACACATGTGCATAGACACTGAGGGTAAGGATTCTGATAGCTTTACTAGCCTCACTTCCAAACCTTCTACATCTATTGAGAAACTTGTAGAGAAGGTAGCTCAGAAGTTAGGTGTTTCCAGCAAGCGGATGCCTAGATTTGTCTCACTGAAATGATGGTATACCTGTGGAGGAGACCACGTGGCTAATGTGTGCCCAATCATGGCTCAACCCCAAGTGAACCCTTATAGACAATACTGCACCATAGAAAGGAGGTATACTAGCCACACCGCATAAGATTGTCCATATAATAAGCAAGTGGTTAGACAAAATTATCCACAACCATATCCACAACAAGGGAGATACGAGAACCAGTACCCACCACAAGAGTATGTTAGGCCCTAGCAACCCTACTAGACACCCTATCAAGCTCAACCAAGCCCTCAAGCAATGTCAGTTCAACAACCTCCACCTCCAAGCAATGTGATCCTAGTGAAGTATATAGCTATTGAAGAAAATTTGAATAGAGACCTAGTGCCAGCATCACCATTGATTTCAAAGAGTGACCTGAATAATCACAATTTAAACTCAGCTCACATGGATAGTCCATGAGCTTACTATATGGAGTCATCAAAGCATAGCAAGATTTACCCCTACGAAAATCCTAACAAACTTACTTGGGAGCCAGAATATGCTAATGTCATGTACACAAATCCTAACTCTAGGCCCCAACCTAGATAGAAAGACCCCCCGCACCTAGAGGACCATGCTACAGATGCCATGGAGATCACTTCATTCGTGATTGCCCTATACCTGCACCTATGCAATCCCAATCAGTGATAAAAGGTTTTTGTCTAGATTGTGAGAAGGAGCACCTCTTATGGGATTGTCCTAAGAACCCAAACAATGTACCAAAAATCAGTTCTATTAACATCATTGGGCTAATAGTAGATTCTACTAGAAGTGTGACTTTGATTGCCCTAGTGCAAGTAGCCACCAGAGCTCAGGCATTACAATAAATCCAAGGCTTGGGTCAGGAAAAGAGTTCAAAAGTTAGTGAGACTAAGAGTCTAACTAAGAAAATGATAAGAGCTTAGAAAGATAATCGTGAGAGAATGAAAAGAAAATGGTGGAAGAAGATGAGGAAACTTGAGGAAAGCCTAAGAGAAACAAAAGCCAAGATAATAGAAATTGCATCTCAAACGCACTCACAAAATTCACCATCCCCATCCTTCCCAAACCTTCACGTTCATTCATCACCATCTAGAGCAGGATCATTCTTAGTGGATCCTACTCTCAAGGACTTAGACATTATGTTTAAAGTATATCCGACCAGAATCCAAGAAGGGCCAAATGTGATTGAACATGAAAAGTGTTACCCTAGGGCTCACATACAGATTGGAAGAACAAAGCTTTCTGCAAAAATTGTAGAATTGTCTCAAACCATGTTTGAGGATAGCCATCTAACCAATTGTACCAACTCAGCCAAAACATAGTTACACTTTGACAGATTATTAGGAAGATTGGAAAATATGATAGCTGAGTCGGGAAAGCAAGCTACATCTCAAGTGAGTAACATCAAAAGTGAAAGGATAAGCCTTCCTCCCAAGGACGCTTACGTTCCCAACTCCACCGAGTCAAGAACCTCTACTTCTGTAAATCAATACTCACAAGAATTTCTAAGAGAGATTCAAGAAGAGAAATGGACAAAAGAAAGTGAAAATCCTCCTCCCATTGAAATTGTGGATGACTTACATGATCAATTCCCATAAGACATTCCTTCTATTTATGGAGAACAAGAGGATGCCCAGTCGAGTGAATGATTAGACTTCAATTCTAATTTCCTACATAATTGCCTCATTTCATAGGTCCATGGAAATAAAATCCACCTATATGAGAGCACCCACATTCATGGTAAGAAACGAAGACTCAGTCATACCTAGGAATACAGAGGAGTAAAGAACACTAAAGTGCAGTGCAATCTCACCTTAGAGGAGCTACTCAAGGTTAAGCGAGAATTATGGAAACACATAACAAATCAAGTGCCAAAAGTAGCTAAACCTCATTCCTAGATAGGATCACATCAAATAGTGCTAGAAATACCCTTGGATAAGATAGAAGACATGACCAAAGGAGAAGAAGGAAACATCTTTCTCCCCATCAATCATCAAGGTTACACAACCAAGGCTATTTTGGGCTCAAGTGCAGGATTTGTGATTGCTACCAGTTCCCTATGGAAGCATTGGGGCAAACCAGCACTCAAGCCAACAAAAATGAAATTACAAATGGCCAATGGTCACATAGAGAGACCTTTAGGACTGTTAGAAGGGATAACTCTCACTAGTTGTGGTGTAGAGTTTGAGCATACTTTTTCCATATGTGACTTTAGCAAAAACCAAGCTATGAGATGATTTTGGAAGACCATCCATGAGACATTTGCAAGTAGTGCAAGATTGGGGAACCAATTCCTTTATTTGCAACACTTAGGTGTGACAACTAAAGTCAATCTCAAAGACTAATCTCATAGAGACATGCCCCCTATATAGTGGAATCCCATCCATAGAGCCATAGATGATACGGAGTCATTGCATTCCATAGAATCAGGATCTTCTTGGATGCATGAAGACACCCACTTATGGATGTGCAAAGTTGTAGTAGAAGAAGAGAAAAGAGAAAACGCCAGAGAGGTAGGTGTGAAGGAAACTAATAGATCAATTAGGGACCTAGCCTATGCACATGTAGTATTTCCAGATGAAGAGTTTGAACCTCATAGTTGGGCATCCTAGCCACAATGGATGTAGCCATCAATGAAGAAAAATGCACACCACACTGTGATGAAGATGGCTATGACATTTTAGTTTTTAGTGTAGAACTAATCATGTGTGATTCTAGTTCTCGAAAAAATGTGAGCCTATTATGGAAGAACTTGAAAAAGAAAGTGAATTAGATCTAGAATTAATTATTATGGATCCATTTTGTGAATCAAAAGAGGAATATTTTTATTTAGTATAAGCTCATCCTCAAGGACAAGCAAAGCTTATGAATGATGTGAGATTAACCACACAGGTAACCACCAAGAGTGAAAGCAAGAAAAGAAAGACGAGAGCACTCCCAACAGAAGAGGAAGAATCTTTATTTGAAGTTCCTGAAAATTTTAAGAAGTATGAAGTAGAGGATGGGAAATTCATGATCTAAATGCCTAAACAAGAAGCATTCACAAGTGGACTATGATAACAAAGAAACAACTAAAAAAATTATTGTGACCATAGAAGAAGGGGAAGAATGATCCACGTACATAGGACACAACCTTACTGAAGAAGAGCAAAAGGAGTTGATTGATTTATTAAGAGAATACAAAGATGTGTTTTCATGGAGTGATAAGGACCTAAAAGGGGTAGACCCTGACATATGCTCGCATACAATTCCCATGACCTCAGAAATCAAACCCTCCAAGTAGAAGCCATACACATATAATGACAATTATGCTACCAAGATCAAGGAAGAGATAGATTGATTGGTAAAAGCTAGATTTATCTATGAAATTGAGCACACTGAATGGGTGGGTTTCCCCCATTGTAGTGGTGCCCAAAGAGAATGGCAAGTTGTGTGTATGCATTAACTTGAAGAATTTTAACACATCCACTATTAGAGATAGTTATCCGCTTCCTATCATTGAGCACATGTTGGAATGTGTGGCAGGCAAGGAAGTCTACAGGTTCCTCGATGGATTTTCATGTAACAATCAAGTGGCCATAGCCCTAGAAGACCAGATAAGATGGCTTTTAGAGTGGGGCATATTCACATTTTGGGTTATGCCATTTGGGCTCACCAATGTGCTAGCTACCTTCCAAAGGTTGTTGTATCATGTCTTTAAAGAGTTTTTGCATAAAAACTTGAAGTCTATGTTGATGATCTATGTGCTTATTCCAACTTTAGAAAAACACATATACCTGAGCTAAGACAAATCTTTGACAAATGTAGAGAAAATCAGGTCTACCTGAACCTAGAAAAGTATGTTTTTATGGTCAAGCAAGGCAAGATTCTAGAACACATAGTGTCAAAAAATGGAATATCCACAAACGAGGATAAAGTTAGAGCTATTGCAGAGCTATCTACGCCAAAGAATGTCAAGGAAGTACAAGCTTTCATGGGGCATTGTGGTTATTATCAATGTTTCATTCATATGTATGCAATCACTGCAAAGGCCCTGTACTCTCTTTTGACTAACTTTGAGTGGTCAAAAGAATGTGAGAAATCCTTTAACGATCTTAAATGATGATTGTGTTTAGCACCAATCTTGACTACACCAAATTGGAACAAGCCATTCCATGTTCATGTGGATGCATCCAATTATGCAATTGGGTGTGTACTAGCATGTTGGACCTCAAGGTCAAGCACAAGCATGGAAGCACATTAGAAGAGTGGACACACAAGAAGAGGGAGCAAATAGGGAGCTCCAAGAAGTGTATGTCAAATTTTCAAAAGAAATCCCTATAAAAATAGTGATTTTCATCACTAAAAGCCATTGTAAATACCATTTCATATTTTTATAACTCAATTTTGTTCAAGCCAAGGTGTCCTCGAGCTTGAGGAGTACTAGAAGTATCATCCTACCAATTTTCATAATTTTTAGACTCTGTTTGAGCCCTCAAATAAGCCATGGAACCTAATTTTTAACTAGGCTGGACATTAGGTCTGGACAGGGCCAAAACTACTCAAAAAACTATAAAAAGAGCTAGAGAGCTCATTTTTGGGGTTAGCTTGTTAGAGAATAGAGCTTTTGTAAGAGAGTTCCTTTGTAATCAAAGCTTTCCATTGTTCCTCTCTTTGATCTTGCCTTATGTGCATGTGTGTGCATGCTTGTGTGCTTTCACTCAAACACTTGTGCCTTCACTCGCTCGTGGTCTTCATACCAGCCCTCACATCTCCGCGGATTGACAAGTAAAGGAGGTGGTGCTTATGCTTGAGCTACATAGCACAACCTACTAGTGTAGGTAATATGGATCTTCCCATTGCTTATGGTAGTAGACAATTGAATGCGGCTGAAGAAAATTATACCACTATTGAAAGAGAAGGATTGGGCATGGTGTATGTAGTTCAGAAGTTTAGACATTATTTTCTTGCAAATAAGTTCAAATTTTTTTTAGACCACCAAGCATTACTCTATCTAGTGAACAAACCTTGGAATACTAGGAGATTATTAAGATGGCTCCTCATACTAATGGAATATGACTTTGAGGTTGTGGTTAGCAAAGGTAGAACTCACCTAAGGGTGGATCACCTTTCTAGACTAACTTTATGAGAATCCCCTCAAGGAGCATCAGACAAACTTCTTAATGCTTACTTGTTCAATCTAGAAGTAGTGCCTGATTGGGCTAAAATTATAGTGCCTATTTTTACCTTTCAGCCCAAGCATCCCATACTGAAAGCCAAAGATAAATAAATGGTGAGATCTCAAAAATATCGCATACTAGTAGGCAGTGTCTATAAGCACACCGATCAAGCCATATTGGCTTGCTGTGTAGATGAAGATGAGCATGCAAAGTGGTTGCAAATAGCACATGTAGGTGCACTATAGCAACATCACTCGAAACATTGAACCCTACAAAATCTACAAAGATTAGGTTTATATTGGCCAATGATGGAAGCAAATGTCCATAGGATGTGCTAGGAATGCCAAATTTGCAATGTTAGATGATCAATGGAACATGCCACTCTATATCAAGTGTCTTTAGTGCCAGACTGGAGTGAATCTTTAGCAAGCTTTTTGAGGATGAAAACATTCCCTCAAGAGATGACATTGGCTAGAAGAAAGAGCTTATAAAAAGAAGCACTAGACTATGCACTCATTGGAGAAAATTTGTACAAGCACGGAAAGGATGGATACTTAAGACTGTGTGTCCATGAGAGTGAGTATCTTAAGATCTTAGAAACTGCTCATCAAGGTCTGGTAGGAGGAAATTTTGGACCAGATCATGTGATCAAGGCAATTCTATTTGCAAGTCTTTGGTGGCCAACCCTTCACATGGATGCACATACCTATGTGAAATGGTGTGACATTTGTCAACGAACTTAGTATCCGATACGAAAGGATGAGATGCCATTGAGACCCATGATGGGAGGACATGCATTCTCTAAGTGAGGAATATAGTTTGTAGGTCCTATTAATCCACCATCTAAGAGTTCACATGTTGAATACATTATTGTTGCCATAGACTATCTAACCAAATGGGTAGAAGTAAATGCCACAATGAAGAACGATGCTCAAACAATGGCTAATTTCTCATTTGAGAATGTGTTCACCAGATACGGGTTACCAATAGAGTTAGTAAGTGATAGAGGTACGCAATTCTTGAATGAAGTCATTGAAAAACTTTTCCAAGAATTCTTGGTGGTATGCAAGAAGTCTGCCCCGTATCACCCATAAGCTAATGTGTATATTGGATACACTCCAAAGATGAGGTGGTGTTGCAATAATCCTGCTCTAGACCTACCGATATGACTTTAGGGCACCTTAGTAGAAATCTATAGCTTCCCAAATATGCATTTAGACTCACTATGTACTTTGGAGCATGATTGCAAAATAGTTGTGCCAAAATAGATAGCTTGCACATATAAGAACTTTGAAAAAATTGCTATTTTTGGACTTAAACCTCTCAAAAATATGTTTAGTTCTCAGTATCTGATAACAATTGACCAAAGATATTCTAGGAACATCTAAGTGAAGATCTTAGCTAATTATTACAAGTTATTTCACTAATTTAAAGTGAGTATACACTTAGCAACGAGTTTAAGAACTCAAGGGTGTAATTTTGATTTTTTAGGAGGATGATAGTATGCTAACATAGGTAGCTTGTATGAATCATAACTAAAGACCTAGGGATCTAAAAGTAATGAAAACTAATATATAGCAACAAAAGTCATTCCTATTTATACTCATAAAGTGAATTTGAATTTTGAATTTCTTCTATTTAAAAGTGCTCCTAAACTTTAGGTGTTGATTGATTTGATTCCAACCACCAATTAATCGTGGTTCTTGGCTCCTAACATGACAAGGTTCCTTCAACTCTTTTCCATTTACTTTTATCAAATGAGATAGAACTCATGACTTTTACAAGAGATGTTCATATGCTAGTCTTTAGTGAGTCCAATGTAGATGTGAGAAGTCGTATCATTTGATCAAGCATTTAGGCTTGCCAAATGTACCAACAACTCTCCCTCAAGCCTAATATGCTTGAGTATTCAATCCTTTGGTATCTCCTGCAATCCAATCATGGATTTAAACCTGTTTAGTTTGCTTCCATCCAATGATTTGGTCATCATATCTGCACATTGCATGTGAGTAGATCCATAGGAGAGTTGTATCTTCTTACTCACAATCTTTTCCTTAAAAAATTAAAAGGACTTCTATATGTTTAGTCTTGGCATGAAAGATAAGATTAGCAGCTAAATGAAGTGAATTCATATTATCTCCAAATATGTATGGATGCCAAAATCCAACCCTAAATCTGTATATAGGGTCTTCATCCACATAGCTTCTTATGTTGCATTTGCTAGCCCTCTGTGTTCAACTTCAATTGATGAGACAACAATTGTAGGTTGCTTCTTTGAAGACCAAGATATGAGCTTTGTACTTGAAAATGATAGATATCCCGATGTGCTTCTTCTATCATCTTTGGAACCTACCCAATCTACATCACTGAATAGCTTTACATTCAAATAAGATGTGTAGGGGTAATATAAACCTTCATTAATTGTTCCTTTCAAGTATTTCAATATCCTCTTTGCTACATCCATGTGAGGTTTCCTAGGAGTGTGCATGAATCGACTAAGTAGACTTACCCCATAGAAAATACCAACCCTAGTTAGGGTAGCATAGTTTAAACTCCCAACTAGGCTTTGATAGCTTGTGATGTCTTCAATAAGTTCTTCTTCATGAGCACCTAATTTGTGGTTGACTTCCATGGGAGTACCTGCAAATTTAGCTTCTTGCATTTTGAACTGCAAGCATATTCTTTATATACTTCCTTCATATAAGGAACATACCTTGATCTGTATATACTACTTCCAATCCAAGGAAGTAAGTGAACAATCCAAGATCACTTATCTCAAATGACTCCTTCATTTGGACTTTGATTCTTCTAATCCCATCAGCATCATCACCTATAAGGATTATATCATCTACATACATACAAGTATATTACTTCAGATTTGCTCTTCTTAATGAAAAGTGAAGAATTTGCCTTGCTTGATTGAAATCCTTGTCCTGCAAGAACATAACTAGTCTATGGTTCCAAGCTCTAAAAGGTTTCTTCAAGCCATATAAAGATTTCATGAGTTTACACACATACTAAAGATGTGATTCATCTACAAATACAGGAGGTTGTGCCATGTACACCTCTTCTCAAATCCAACCATTCACGAATGCACTTTTTGTTGATATATTTAGGTAGTGATGTGTGTGAACACTGTTGGTGCAGACCAATCACCAATTGAAGGCTTGGAAGATCAAATGATGAAGGAAGAATCAATTCCTAAAGTGTGGAAGAAGATTACAATCAGAGGACAAGAGAAGTGTACACATATGTACATTAGCATAGTCATAGATGACTTAGATCTTTTGTTCAGTAAGAATTATGTACAAATTATCTATAAATACCTTGAGAAAAGTCGGGGCATGTATGAGAGCATATGTGACAATAGTTAGATGTCAAGAATGAGGGAGATAGAAGTCATGAGATAGAGGAAAGTGAATTTGAGTTAGCTCTCATCACTCAGTTGTAATCTCTCTGAGTAAATGAAAAGTTTTGCGCCCGATGTTTCTGCGTGTTCTCCTTCTACAGTGAATCAATTGTGAAATGCTTTTGTACAAGTCTAAGTTGAGAGTTGCTTGACCTCTGTGCAAAGTTTCAGCTTCCAATTGTAATCAGGCTGAGTGAATTAAGTGTAGGAACATTCATATGTGAAGTGTATTCACTGGTTCCTAAAACAGGCGCATATTTCGAAGTTAATGTTTTGGACATTTCTCCTAGCACAGTTTAAAGTTTTGCATGAGTGAGGGCTTAATCTTTAAGTTAGAAGATAAGCTACTTATGTCTAAAAGCATTTTGTAAAACGGGTTCTATTCAAGGAGAACCAAGTCTTAAAAGTTACAGGTGTAAAGTCGACTGTTTTGGATGACAGTTTCTGACATAGGTAACTTGTGAAATCAATTTCTCAAGTTATACTTAATCTTTTGGAGTAATTCAACTTGGAATAGTTGCGCAATCTCTAGGAGATGATTCGTACAAAGTTTCATCAAAAACTTTACACGTTTGATAAGTCAATGTAAGGAAATAGTGCAGCAGACTTTTCTGTGTATCACCTTCTTCACAGATTTGTTCATCTTTTGATAATTAGAAGTTGATCCTCTAAAGAGTGGAAAGTTTTTGACTTATTCTTGGTATAGAGGTGCTCTAATCACAAGAATAGGTTATTCTTTTGGAGATTAACACTCTCCATCAGTGGTATCAGAGCAGGAGACATCAATTTGAAGAAATTTGAAGAAAAGGAGGATCCCGACTGCTGCAGATTCAAGAAATTCAACATTTGAAGGATTAAGAAGTGAAAGCTTGGAGTCAAAGCTCGAGGAGCAGACAAATTGACATCAAGAAAGGCAAAAGGAGTTCAATTCGAAGTAAAGGTACATACATTGTTTGTAAAGCTTGAAGTTTCAATACACAGGTGGATACAAGATGGGAGAAAGCTTGCAGATTGATAAGCTAGATAGGGAGAACTATCCAGCATGGTCCATGAGGATGGAAGCACACCTCATGAGCAAAGACCTTATATCATTTATTATAGGAGATGAAGAAAAACCAGAGTTTGCAGATCCAAGTATTCCTACTAGGGAAGAACTTGCAATGTTGAAGACTTGGATGAGAAAAGATGCTCAAGCAAGGAGTATCATCTACATGGCTGTGAATGATTACCTTTTACCTCACATCAGAGGTTTGGAAAGTGCCACAGATGTTTGGAATGCCTTGGAAGAGCATTTCCAAAATACAACTAAGTCAAGGAAGTCCTCACTATGGGCTGAGTTCACAACCTTCAAGAAGAAGAGCTCACAATCAATTTCAGATTATGTGGCAAAGATGAAAGATATTGCAGATAGCTTGGGAGCAGTGGATGAAGACATTGAAGAGGAAAAGTTGGTAAGACAAATACTTACAGGTTTAAGAGGAGATGAGAAGTGGAAGCCTTTTATATTGTCTATAGAGTTGTCACTTGATCACTTTACTCCTGACCTTAATCAATTGCTAGGACATATGCTAACCTTTGAGCAGGATCTTAAAGGAGACAATGATAGAAGTACAAGTCAAGCTATGTACTCCAAGGACAAGAAAAAGAATGGCAAGGGAAAGCAATCAAATGATGATGAAGGGAATTCAAATCAAGCCAACTTCACAAAAGGGAAGACAAATTTCAGAGGTAAAGGAAGAGGAGGTAAGAACAAAGATAATGCTAAAGCTTGTTGGATTTGTGGCAGAACAAATCATTTGGCAAATGATTGTTGGTATAATAATCAAAGTGGAGGATACAACAATCAGAATTATAGTCAAAGAGGTAGAGGAGGCAGAAACCAAAGAGGTAACTTCAGAGGAAGAGGTGGTAGGACATCATATGGTAGAGGAGGTGGAAGAAACTTCCAATCTCAGTCCTACAACAATAATTATTACAATTATGCATCAGATCAGAAGGATGACATGACTCTTATCTTGAATGCAACTCATGAATCAATGGGAGAAGATCAAAGAGTGTTCTATATTGACTCAGGGTGCAGCAACCATCTGAGTGGGAATCTATCCTTGATGACTGATATGGAAGCAAGGGTAAATGGACATACAGTTCAAACAGGTGACAATACCAAACATAAAGTGGAAAGCATTGGATCAGTTAAGACAAAGAGTGGAAGTACACTTCTGAGCAAGGTACTTTATGTTCCTACTATTCCTAAAAATTTGATAAGTGTAGGGCAAATTGTGGAGAAAGGATATGAGGTAAGATTCACAAATGATGGTGTTTATGTACAAGATCCAAATCAGGGATATAGAAACATAATTGCAGGTAAAAAGGAAGGAAGATTGTTTACTCTCAAAGTCCAAGGTAATGTGGGACATGCATTGTTTACCTATGGAGGTCAAAAGGTGTCTGAATTAGACCTATGGCATAAGAGGCTAGGTCATTTCAATGAGAGAGCTATAAAGGAGATGTCAAAGAATCAGGTGGTGCTTGGATTGCCAAATATTGAAGGGCAACATATGGTGTACAAGTGTGAAGCTTGTCAATTAGGTAAAGCACATAAAAGTTCTTATAACAAATCAGGGTACAAGTATTCAAACATGCTTGAATTGGTTCATACAGATGTATGGGGTCCCTCAAGGGACTATAGCATAAATGGATCCAGATATTATGTGTTGTTTGTTGATGATGCAACCAGGTGGATTACTTTGTATGTAATCAAGGACAAATCAGAAGTCTTCAAGACATTCAAACATTTCCATGCTTATGCAGAAAGGATCACAGGACAAAAGTTAAGGAGGTTAAGATCAGATGGAGGGGGAGAGTATTTCTCAAAAGAGTTTGATGATTATTTGTGGAATGCAGGTATCAAAAGAGAAGTAACTTGCAGGTACTCCCCTCAACAGAATGGAGTAGCAGAAAGGAGGAATAGGACTCTTGTAGAGTTTGCAAGAGCCATGATGAAGGAAAAGAATTGTCCAAATTACTTATGGGCAGAAGCTATTAACATTGCAACATACCTTGTGAATAGGTTGCCTTGCAAAGCTTTGGATGGAGGAACCCCTTATGAAGCATGGTGGGGTAAGAAGCCTAGTCTTGATCATTGTAAAGTATTTGGATGTATTGCATATGCCTATGTTCCTTCAAAATTAAGACATAAGCTAGAACCAAAAGCAGAGAAGTATGTGTTTATTTGATATGATGATAGACAGATGGGTTACAGGTTGTGGAGTCCATCCACAAAGCAATTTCTTGTTACTAAAGATGTAACATTTGATGAGCAAAACATATGGTATACAGGATCACCAAATGAGTATACAGGTGTTGAAGAAATTCAAAGGAAAGGAAAGGCAAAGGTAAAAGTATGTGAAGAAATTGTTGATGAAGTTGACTCTAGATGTAGAGTGCAGGATCATGTAGAAGAAGGGCCAAGATTTGATCCAGAATCAAATGAGGCTGAAACTTCAAGAAGTGCAGAAATCAGGAGATCTACAAGAGAAAGGAAAGAGCCTATAAGGTATAGTTATGATACATCTTTCCTAACAACAAAAGATTATGCCTACATTGTGAAAACAGAAGAAGATCCAACCACTTATGAAGAAGCCAAAGGTAAACAGAATTGGAAGAAGGCAATGCAAGAAGAGTATGATGCTCTACTTGAAAATGAAACTTGGGAACTAGTACCAAGACCAAAGAATCAGAAGGTCATTGGATGCAAGTGGGTATATAAAACAAAGAGGTTTGCAGATGGTAAGGTGTCTAGATATAAGGCTAGACTTGTGGTTAAAGGTTATGCCCAAACTTATGGGATAGATTATGATGAGACCTTTAGTCCTGTTGCTAAGATGTCTACAATTAGGACATTGATTGCTATTGCTGCTTGCAAAGGATGGAAATTATCACAATTGGATGTGAAAAATGCATTTCTAAATGGTTACATTGCAGATGAAGTATATATGGAGCAACCAGAAGGCTTCATGGAGTCAATTGGGTCAGATTATGTGTGTAAGCTCAAGAGAGCTTTATATGGGTTGAAGCAAGCCCCAAGAGCTTGGAATTACAGATTGGTCAAGTTCTTGAATGAATGTGGTTTTCAAGCATCAAAGGCAGATAGTAGCTTGCTAGTGAAGGCAAGTGAAAATGGATATATTTACATGTGCATTTATGTTGATGATATTATTGTTACAGGAACAGATGCTCAAGGAATCAATGAACTCAAGAAGCAAATAGAGAAGGAGTTTAAGATAAGTGATTTGGGAAACTTATCTTATTTTTTAGGAATGCAGATTGTGTATACTCAACATGGAGTATATGTTTCACAAGAGAGATACTTGAAGAATCTTCTAGTCAAGTTTAACATGGAAGATAGCAGGACCTCAACTACACCATTGGAGGTAAATCATAAATTAAGCAGGTATGGAGGTGAAGAGTTCAATGACATGAAGAAATATCAGAGTTTGGTAGGTAGTCTAATCTATGCTACCTTGACAAGGCCAGATCTATCATATGCAGTAGGTGTGTTGTCACAATTCATGCATTGTCCAAAGAAGACTCATTGGATTGCAGCCCAAAGGGTACTCAGATATATCAAAGGAACCCTAAGTGAAGGTTTGTATTATGGTTTCACTTCTGACACAAGAATCAAAGTGTTTAGTGATGCAGATTGGGCAGGTGACTCAGATGATAGAAGGTCTACTCATGGATATCTATGTTATGTTGGAGATAAGTTAGTGTCTTGGTGTTCAAAGAAGCAACACACAGTTGCTTTATCATCCACAAAAGCTGAGTATAAAGGAATGGTAGAAGCTGCAAAAGAAGTGATATGGTTGAAGACCTTGATGAAGAGTTTTGAGTTTGATCATAGTACTCCAATAATTTTTGGAGACAATATGAGTTCTTTGTATTTGGCAGCTAACCCTGTTTTTCATGCCAGGACTAAGCATATAGAGATTCAGTATCATTTCTTGAGGGAAAAGGTACTAGATAAAGAGATTGAAGTGATGTATACTCCAACAAAAGAACAAGTGGCAGATATGATGACAAAGAGTCTGGATGGACCTAAGTTACAAAGGTTCAAAGACATGGCAAGTATCAAGAAGACAGAGAAAACCTCAATTGATGATTGAGGGGGAGCTGTTGGTGCAGACCAATCACCAATTGAAGGCTTGGAAGATCAAATGATGAAGGAAGAATCAATTCCTAAAGTGTGGAAGAAGATTACAATCAGAGGACAAGAGAAGTGTACACATATGTACATTAGCATAGTCATAGATGACTTAGATCTTTTGTTCAGTAAGAATTATGTACAAATTATCTATAAATACCTTGAGAAAAGTCGGGGCATGTATGAGAGCATATGTGACAATAGTTAGATGTCAAGAATGAGGGAGATAGAAGTCATGAGATAGAGGAAAGTGAATTTGAGTTAGCTCTCATCACTCAGTTGTAATCTCTCTGAGTAAATGAAAAGTTTTGCGCCCGATGTTTCTGCGTGTTCTCCTTCTACAGTGAATCAATTGTGAAATGCTTTTGTACAAGTCTAAGTTGAGAGTTGCTTGACCTCTGTGCAAAGTTTCAGCTTCCAATTGTAATCAGGCTGAGTGAATTAAGTGTAGGAACATTCATATGTGAAGTGTATTCACTGGTTCCTAAAACAGGCGCATATTTCGAAGTTAATGTTTTGGACATTTCTCCTAGCACAGTTTAAAGTTTTGCATGAGTGAGGGCTTAATCTTTAAGTTAGAAGATAAGCTACTTATGTCTAAAAGCATTTTGTAAAACGGGTTCTATTCAAGGAGAACCAAGTCTTAAAAGTTACAGGTGTAAAGTCGACTGTTTTGGATGACAGTTTCTGACATAGGTAACTTGTGAAATCAATTTCTCAAGTTATACTTAATCTTTTGGAGTAATTCAACTTGGAATAGTTGCGCAATCTCTAGGAGATGATTCGTACAAAGTTTCATCAAAAACTTTACACGTTTGATAAGTCAATGTAAGGAAATAGTGCAGCAGACTTTTCTGTGTATCACCTTCTTCACAGATTTGTTCATCTTTTGATAATTAGAAGTTGATCCTCTAAAGAGTGGAAAGTTTTTGACTTATTCTTGGTATAGAGGTGCTCTAATCACAAGAATAGGTTATTCTTTTGGAGATTAACACTCTCCATCAAACACACTAGGACCGCCGGGGCACTTTTTTCCCTCTTTAGGAGGTTTTTTTCCCCCGACTGTATATACGCCTATTGCCTAATGGGCTACTTATCTTTGTACATTCTCTAGTAATACATTCAGTATTGTGTGTTGTGCTCCAAGCTTCTTCTTCTTCCTTGTGCTGTTCGCATCCTTCCGCAGAAGTCTAACTCCAACAATTGGTATCAGAGCAGGTCATCGCTTCATCTAGGGCACCGTCGACACTCCTCCGTTTGTAGTCTCAGAATCGCACAAATTCTGGTGAGCATACTCAGTGTGTTTCCGAGATCAAAACAGCTTTGCTGTGTGGTGCCAAAATCGCGATCTGAGCCCATTTCGACCTCCGAACGCACTATCGTAGCGCTTGTGCAGGCTATTTTGTCTTTTTGTGCCAAAGGTATATACCAGTTTCTGTTTGCCAGTTTAAGCGTCTCGAAGTCTGCTACAGGTCTAGTAGAACTCGTCTGGGCAGTTCTGTTCAACTTTTTGAGATACAGTCAATTTTTTGCATCAAGGTATTTTAGTCACCGGCCATGGCTGAAAGCAGTGATGTATTCCGTATGTTGGCTGTTGAGGATAAGTTGGATGGTACCAACTACCCATTATGGGCTTATATGATGCGACATGTTTTGGTTGCAAAAGGATTGTGGAACATTGTGCAGGGTGTTGAAAGACGTCCTGTTACACCTGTAACGACATGTACTACAAATACAAGTGCTGGAGTTGATGAAGATGGTGTCGAAGATGATATTCCGTAGATTCCTGTTCGTGCTGCTGTTTCTGTTGCACCTACTGCAGAGCAAATTCATTGGGATGGCAGAGATGCTCATGCATATGCATTGATAGCTTTGTCTGTCAAACATGCCATTATTCCTCATATTCGCTCTTGCAGAACAGCTAGGGATGCTTGGGATACACTTACCACATTGTACCAAGCTAGGAATGAGGCTCGTGTTGCTTACCTCCGAAAACAGTTGGAGAGTGAGCACATGAATGAAGGTGATTCTATGGACAGTTTCCTAACGAAGATCAAAGATTTGAAGGAACAGTTGATTTCTGCTGATGAGGTTATACCAGATAGCTCACTTGTGCAGACCGTTCTGAATGGTCTTCCTGATTCATATCAGAGTTTTGCTTCTACTCTTCGGTTGATGATGAAAGGTAATCCGAATGCCTTATCATTTGAGGAGTTAGTCTCTGTTGTGTTGCAGGAAGATCAGTCTAGGCAGAACAGGTCCATTATGCGTGTTGCAGATCAAGCTTTCCTAGCTAGTCAGAAGGGCAAAGGAAAATGGAGCTCTTCTACTAGTAAGCAGAAATCTGCAAATGCTGCACATTCGAAGAACCAGGATAAAGATGAGAAGAAATCAGAAAAGCAAAAATTGTTTTGCAAGTACTGTAAAGGGAATGATCATATCATAAAGAACTGTCCAAAATTGGCTGCAAAAGAGGCAAAGAAAAAGGAGGCTGGAATGGTTGTTGCAGAAGCCTCTACACCAAAAACGGAGTCTGCTAATCTTGTGCAGGAAGAAGAATGAGCGTTTACTACTGTTTGCAATTTTGACCCATCTTCTCATGAGCAGTGCATGTCTGCAGTGGACTCAGATGTTTGGTACTTTGACAGTGGGGCGACCAAACATATTACCTCGCAGCGTAGTTTCTTCTCTTCACTCCAGCCTGCCTCTACAGGGAATACTGTCACATGCGCCAACAACTCCTCTTATCCTGTTATGGGAGTTGGTAAGATCATTCTGACTACTACTGATGGTAGTTCTTTCACCTTGTCAGATGCTTTATTTGTGCCAGGGATCAAGAAGAATCTGTTATCAGTTTCTGCATTAGCCAAGATTGGCTTGGTTGTGAAATTCGTTGATGACAGGTGTACAGTTCATGATCTATCAAATGGCGATGTGATTATTGCTTCTGGCATTTTATGTCGTAGGCTGTATAAGCTCATAGACTATGAAAGATCTGTGAATGATTCGGCATGTGCAGTTCATGATTCTTAGGCTATGTCAGATGCAAAGCTTTGGCATGCACGCTTTGGTCATCTGAATTTTGCTAGTTTGCTATGCTTGCAAAAATCTGATATGGTGTCTTCTTTGCCCAAGCTTGAGGCACCTGGAAAACATGTATGTGAAGGCTGTATTTTGGGCAAAATGCAGCGTTCCTCCTTTCCAAAAGATGGTTCAGTTCGGGCTACACAGAAATTGCAGCTTGTACATAGTGATGTCTGTGGTCCTATGCAGACACCCTCTTTTGGGAATTACCTTTACTTCGTGACTTTCATTGATGATTTTTCCAGGCATGCATAGGTATATCCACTCAAAGCAAAGCCCGAAGTGTTCATGTGCTTTAAACAATTTTTGGTTTTGGCTGAAAATCTGTCAGCATGTAAAATGGGCACCCTCTGTTCTGATCAAGGGGGGGAATATATGTCTTCTGATTTTAATGCATTTCTGGCTGAACGTGGGATAAAACACCAGTGTACAGTGCCATATACACCTCAACAGAATGGCGTTGCTGAACGAAAGAACAGGTCACTCATGGAGATGGCGAGGTGCATGGTCAAGAGTCAGGCTTTACCACATAGTTTCTGGCTTGAGGCTATCATGTGTGCAACATATGTACTGAACAAGTGTCCCACTAAAGCGCTACAGTCTATCACTCCATATGAGGCTTGGTATGATCGCAAGCCATCTGTTGCTCATCTGTGGGTTTTTGGTTGTTTGGCATATGCACTAGTGCCTGAACAACATCGTAGAAAATTGGATGATAAGGCAGTAAAATGTATTTTTGTTGAGTACAGTTCTGAAAGTAAAGGCTATCGTCTATATCATCCACAGACTAAACACATTCTGGTTAGCCGTGATATTGTCTTTGTGGAAGATGCTATTCAGCCATTGCTTTCATGTACTAAGGAGACATTTGTTAGCTCCAAAGACATGTATGATACTTTGATGCCTCTTTTTACAGGTGGATAGTCTGGTGCTGGTCCTAATGAGGCAACTTCTCAACCTTTGCAGGTTACATATGATGATGTAGATCATTCTATTTGTGATGCAGATTTACATGATGCACTTGTTGATGAGAGAGCTGATATTGAGCAGGAAAAAACTATGCCAAAATGGCTGGTGCAGACTTTGCGTGACAACAAATTAGATGCACCTTTGTCATATCGTACTCGTTCAGGCTCTCATAGTGCCTCCTTTGCATCAGATTGCTATGCTATGGCTGCGTCTAGTCTCTGTGATGAGAATGAGCCTGTTTCTTTTGATGAAGCACTGAATTCAAAAAATTGGATGGCTGCCATGCAATCTGAATATGATGCTATAATGAAGAATGGTACATGGTCTTTATGTGACTTGCCTCCTGGAAAGAAGGCCATTGGCACTAAGTGGGTATACAAGCTGAAGCGTATACCTGATGGTACAGTTGACAGGTATAAGGCTAGGCTTGTTGCAAAGGGTTATGCACAGGAAAGAGGCATTGATTTTGATGAGACCTTTGCACCTACATGCCGTATGACTATTGTTCGGAGCATTTGTGCACTTGTAGCCCATCATGGTTGGAATGTACATCAGTTGGACATTAAAACAACATTTCTGAATGGTGACTTGCATGAAGAAGTGTATGTTTTTCAGCCTTGTGGTTTTGTGCAGAAAGGGCATGAAAACCATGTGTGCAGGTTAAAGAAGGAATTATATGGTTTAAAGCAAGCACCACGTGCTTGGTATGAGAAGATACATGCCTATCTGGTTGCACATGGTTTTGAGAACAGTCCAACTGAAAGCACCTTATATGTTAAGCGTGCTAATGATGTGCTTCTGATCATTGTTGTCTATGTTGACGACATGCTACTCACTGGTCCTATTGAGAAGCATATTGCTGATTTCAAGGCTCATTTGCATGCCTCATTTGAGGTGTCTGATTTGGGGCACTTGCATCACTATTTGGGCATTCAGTTTATGCAAGTTGATGGTGGGATGGCTTTGTGTCAAACGAAATATATTGACACATTATTGCAGCATTTTGGCCTTGAAGACTGTAAGCCTATTGCTACTCCTATGGAGACAGGTTTACGATTGAGTCTTCATGATGCTGGAGATGCATTTGATGCTGTTCTCTATCAGTAGGTGTTGGCAATAGCTAGAGGCATAGAAGATGCGGAAGCATGTAAAGACAGAGCAGGGAGCCAACCGAATCAATTTTTTAAAGATTTATGTTTTATAAATATTCTTCAAAACCTCCAACAGTGATTTTCATCACTATTGTAACATATGTAACATAGAAAAACCCTTTTTGTAATCCCTAGCTCCATTTTGTGAAAGCCGAGGAGTCCTCGAGCTTGAGGAGCTTAGGTAGAATGAGCGTATCAATTTTGGTTATTTTTAGACACCGTTTACCCCTTCAAATAGCACTTAGGACCTATTTTTTAACTATGCCGGTCACTAGATGTGAAACCGGTCAAAACTAGTCTAGAATCTATAAAAAGAGCTAGAGAGCTCATTTTTGAGGTTAGATTGTTTGAGTAGAGAAGAGCTTAGAGCTATTTTGAGCTTGTAAGAGTGTTCTTGAGTAATAGGGTTGATTTCTCACCTTCCATTGTGTCTTGCTTGTCTCTTCGTAGTGTGTGTGTATGTGTGTGTGCATCTCTATGCTTCTCATCTTCACTCTCACTTCATCTCACATTCACGATCTTCATATCACTCCTATCTCTTCCGTGGATTGACATTAAGGAGGTGAAGCTTCTTAATGTGGTTCTCACCATTGTGCTAGAGCAACACCAAATTTGGCGCCGTTTCCGGGGATCGAGTCTAGGAAGAATGTGTGATGGTAAGAGTATAGCAAGAAGTGGCGTTGGAAGGTAAAAATTTCAGTTTTTTTTGTTGTTTTTAGTTAGTTTTTAGTGTTTTTCACCTCCGCCACACTCCATCTTCATCACCGCATCATCATCTCCAACTCCAAAAAAAATCAAAAAATTCACCATATCCACCCATTCTCCTCATTTCCCCTCATTTGTGCATGTGCAAGAGAGAGAGAGAGAGAGCTTTTGTGCTTGTGTGTACTTGTGTGTTTTTGAGTTTTCTTGCAGGTACAGAGCTCCAGTGCATCAGGAAAGCTTGGAAAAGGTAAAAATTCACTTTCTGTCAGGGATCTGCCGTAGGTGTCAGACCATCGCGATGGTCTGCCAACTTCGGTATTTTTGGTAAGCGAGTTCATAAGTGTGTAGGCGACCCTTGCGTGTGTAGGAATCCATTGTTGCATTTGCAAAATTCACATTTTGGTGGACCATCGCGATTGGCTCAGACCATCGCGATTGTGTCACACCATCGCGATTGGCTCACGCCATCGCGACGGCTCGACCGGACCATCGCGACGGTCTCGCACCATCGCGACGGCTCACTTGAGCCATCGTGACGGTTCACTTGGACCATCGCGACGATCCCGTCGACCCCACGCCATCGCGATTGGCCCATGCCATCGCCTCGATAGTGCCATGTGTCAAATTAGATCATCGCGATTGCTCACTAGCCACGCCATCGCGACGAGACCCTTACACCATTGCGACAGCTCAAAATTTGGACCATCGCGATTGCCTCATGCCATCGCATCGGTGACCATCGCGACTGTTCACTTCGGACCATTGCGACGGTTCACGTTGACCGTTGACTGATGCCATCGCAATTGTTCACTCAATCGGACCATCGCGACACCTCACCCAGACCATCGCGATTGCTCACATTTAGACCATCGCGACCGTGCACTTCAGACCATCGCGATGGTTCGCGCATCACGCCATCGTGACGGTTCGCCCGGACCATTGCGACAGTCCCATACCATCGCGATCATCTCAGACCATCGCCATTGTCCACCCCAAACGCATTTTTTGGGTTTGATTTTTTGGGCAATTTTGGGGCTATTTTTTGAAGATTTTTGGATCATTGCACTCATAGGAGACCCCTTAGCTCATAATTGAGGAAAAACCTGATTATCAGTTTTTACCCCCCAGGGCCTGAACGGTCATATCTTTTTCATCCGAAGTCCGTTTTTTGAGCTTTATAGCTCGTTAGATAATTTGAGGATAATTTGAGGTTGACCTAGTTTGGGACTAAAAAGCCAAGGGGCATTGAAAAAAATATGGGCAAAAGGGAAAGGACTTTTAAAAGTGTATATACTCAAGTGCTTAATCATCCATTTGTGAAATTGGTCTAACATTGAATTTTCCAGGTCTAGCAAGGACAATCGAGGGCATTCAAGGCAAGGCAGTGAAGGGCATAAAGCTTGGGAAGCGCGGCTTATTGGGCAATCAGAGCAACCAACAAAGCTGACTTGAGGTTGGAAGATTACTCAACCCTCTCAGTCAATTCTTAGCTTAAGCTAAACGTTAGCATTGTGGATAGGATTAACGACGTTAGGAACGCCTCAAGTTCAAGATATTTAACATTATCAAGTTCAAGACTGAAGTGAACGTGTGTGATACGAAAACTTAAGGGAAAGAATCTAAGTCTGACAGAACGAGAACTTAAAGTACCATAGAAAGTTAAATTCCTGACGCATACATCTAGACAAGAATCTAAAGGGATTTAAAAAGAATCAAGAAAGTAAGAACAAAGAATCATTGATGATCTGAGCATGTACTGAGTGTGAAAGGAAGTAAATTCATGAACCTTAGATCGGGTAAACACATAGGTAAGTCTGACTGACAAAGCCTTAGATCATCAGAAGCAAGTGCAAGCACTACTGCACGATCGTGGGCTCAACAATTGAACACTAATTACCCCTACGAGAGCTCAGACACGAGTGAATCAAAAATGGCATTTAGCACTGAAAGACCAGAAGTAGGGTCGAATGTAGCTTACTTGGAAAAGCCTGAAGGACCCTATAGGACTCAATTGGAGTTTCTTCGAACCAACCGCTTAGGTGCTTGCATCTATGAGGATGGTTTGCGAAGACAAGTAGTGCAAATGCACAATCCTGATCAACCCATTGGATTGGAACGTCTAGTGGTGAAATTCGAGAGAGACGTGTACATAGACAAGGAAGGAACGATGTACATCTTAAGTACGCAGCCAAACAATACAAATGAGTTTGGTGTAATTCAGTTGGAAATGGAAGCGAGATCCCAAGGAAAAGAACCATTAGAAGAACCTAGAACGCCCAGAGGGAAATTTGTACTGACACGAGTACTAGTTCCAGAGTGGATCCCTCAGGACAACAGAAGCATAGAGTTGTTTGTAAATAAAGAAACTGATGAAGCATTTTGGAGGTACAGAACGGAACAACCAAGTGAGGTAGGCTCCATCATAATCTACGAGTTCAAGGACCCGGATACACCTGGAAAGGTTGTATACCTGGACGAAACTTCAGAAAGAGTATTTGTGGTACCTGATCACGCAAGAAATACCTACACATGGAGAGGTGAGTTCGTATTCCCTCCATCTCGAACAAACGTAAACGCGAGCCAACAAGGGGCAGGAACATCCTCAACCCATGGCATGCAAAGAGAAAAGAACAAAGAAAGACCGGAAGTAAGTTTCAATCATCCCATAGGGAGGGATAGAACCACCATAGACACGGACAGAGTGGAAAGACAAAGAATGCCAGGTGGTAGAGATGATTTTCCTCTACCTAGACCACGTGAACACGCAAGAATATTACGACCCACTCAACTAGTGAAATCCATGAAAAACTATTTTGATGGGACAGGAGATCCCTATGACCATGTAGCGGAATTTAAGCAAGTGCTGAGGGCAGAGCAGGTAGAAGACATGTTCACGCAATATAACGCGTTTGGACTAACGTTAAAGAACACCGCTTTAACTTGGTTCCAACCATTGCAACAAAGGCAATTTAGAGACATCCATCACTTTTTAGAGTCATTCATCACTGAATTCTCTAAAAGTGGGATCAGACATGACACGTCTTCGTTGATTCATAGCTTCAAACAGACCCCTCAAGAAACAGTTAGACTCGCAGGACGTAGGTTTAGACAATATGTTCAAAGATGTCCAATGCAAGAGCTACCCTCACAAGCCAAACAAGTGTCGTTGTTTTTAGATGGCTTGTTGAGCTCTAAACTACGCTCCTATGTATACCTGAAGGAACCCAGAACGCTAGAGCAGTGTGTAAGAATTTGCATAGACATTGAGGACAACTTAGGAGACAAGTTAGAACTCTCAAAGGTCTATAAGGACTCAGATTGTTCATCTCTAGCATCCACAAAATTGTCTAGCTCGATAGAAGATCTAGCAGAAAAAGTGGCCCAGAAACTAGGAGTTTCTAGTAAACAGATGCCTAGGGTAACGACAAATAAGCGTTGTTACACCTGTGGTGGTGATCATATGGCAAACGTGTGTCCCAATGCAACACAACCGCAAGCCAACCCTAGTGGCCAATACTATACAATTGAGAGAAGATACACAAATCACATAGCTCAGGACTATCCATACAACAAACATGCAGTGAGACAGAACTACCCGCAAGCATACCCGCAGCCAGGTAGGTATCAAGGCCAATACAATGCTCAGCCTTATTACTATAGGCTTCCTCAGAACTACCCTTATCAGGCGCAACAGAGAACTCAACCTGTCTTAGCTCAACAGCCACCCCCACCAGCGAATGTCATCTCAGTCAAATACGCTGCTGCAGAAGAGAACCTAAGTAGGGTCTTAGTGCCTTCTTCACCTTTGATCACAGAGAGTGATCCGAACTCAAACAGTTTTGACTCCACTCATGTAGATAGTCCACCCGCTTATTACACAGAGTCACGAGAACACGTAGAAACATATCATTATGATAGTTCACTAGTGGAACCTAGTTGGGAGCCCGAATATGCTAACATGATGTACACGAATCCGAATCCGCGGCCCCAATTGAGACAGCAAAGACCACAGGGCCCTAGAGGACCATGCTTTAGGTGCCAAGGAGATCATTTCATAAAAGATTTCCCACATCCTCCGATAGCAGGGCAGTCACAGTACTATAACATACAAGGCTTTTGTGCCGATTGTGGCAAAGAGCACATCATAAAAGATTGTCCTAAGAACCCTGTGAATGCTTCAAATGTGACACCAATCATCGTGATAGGTATTGTAAACAACGTAGATGGATCCAACCCAACATCCGTGCCTATCCAAGCTATAACAAGAGCCCAGGCGCTCTTACAAAACCAACAGCTTAATTAGGAGAAAATAGTCGGAACTAGTGAAGTTGCAGAATCTAGCAGTAAAAAAACGAAATCTTGGAAAGATTCTAGAGAAAGAATCGAGAGAAAGTGGAGTAAAAAAATCACTGAGTTGGAAGGAAGTCTCAAGGAGTCGAGAGCCAAAATCCTAGAATTGACTTCACAGGAGTTGAATCAAGAGAACCCAGCTCAGAAATCAGGATCAGTTTTAGCGGAACCCATACCAGAAAACCTAGACATGATGTTTCGTGCATATCAGGCTAGAATAAAAGAAGGACCTCAAGTAGCTGAAATGAGTAAGAACTACCCTCGAGCACACTTAGAAATAGAGAGGACTAAACTTTGCATGAAGATGGTAGAATTAGCACAAGCTTTGTTCGAAGCCTCTAGGTATCTTAATTGGAATAACATGGCAAAACCTGAACTACACTTTCAAGGTCTAATGGAGAGGCTAGAATACTTGATAGAAAGCAAAGAGAAAAGGGATCAGCATAGGAATCTTAGTGTCCCAGAGACACAGGAAAGGAATGCACCATCCTTGTCTCAAGTACCCAACACAGAAAGGGAAGACAACTTGTCTTCCATACATAGGTATTCACATGAATTTTTGAGAGAAATCCAAGAAGAGAAGTGGAGAAAAGAACAAGGAACCCATCCTCCTATTCAAGAAATAGACGACTTGTAGGAGCAATTTCCCCAAGACATTCCCTCTATCTATGACGATGTAGAGGAAGAACAACTGAGTGAACACACAGGATTTGAATCCAATTCTTTACAAGAATTACCTCAGTTCACAGGACCTTGGGAAGACAAGTCTATTAGCATGAGAGCACCCACGATAATAGTGAGGAATGAAGAATCAGTAATCCCTAGAAACACGGAAGTGATCAAGAACACTAAAGTTCAGTGTAATCTCACCCTGGAGGAGTTGTTAAAGGTAAAACCAGAACTGTGGAAGCATGTAGCAAATCAATTCCCTGAGCTGGCTACAACTTCCTCTCAGATAGGATCACATAAGAAGGTACCAGAGATACCCGTAGAAAAGATCGGAGATGTAAGTGAAGGAGAGGAAGGTAACACTTATCTTCCAATAACCCATCAGGGCTACACCACGAAAGCCATCTTAGATTCAGGAGCCGGAGTAGCCATCGCTACCTCCGCTTTATGGAAACGTTGGGGTAAGCCAGCATTAAGACCTACCAGGATGAAACTACAAATGGCTGATGGACACATAGAAAAACCATTAGGCTTACTAGAAGGCATATCTCTCACCACTTGTGGTGTGGAGTTTGAGCATACTTTTGCCATTTGTGATTTTAGTAAAAATCATGCTTATGAGATGATATTGGGACGACCATTCATGCGTCAGTTGCAAATTGTACAAGATTGGGGAACTAATACTTTGTACTTGCAACATTTAGGAGTGACTACTAAGCGACTTGTTCCTCTACTGATAATGGCGCTGATTGAGGCTGTTTAAGAAGCTCACGCAATCGCTGTCCCAATCTTAAAGACTATTCACATCGAGATCTACCCCCAATACAATGGAATACCATCCATAAGACACCAGTAGAAACATAATCAGTACACTCTTTGGAGTCAGACCCCTCATGGTTACACGAGGACACTCATCTATGGATGTGTAAGGTTGCAAAACAAGAGGAAGAACGGTTAGAAGCCAGGACCTTAGGTGCAGAACAACATCCACGAACCCTTCAAGACCCAGCTTACGCACCAGTAGTATTTCCAGATGAAGAATTTGAACCCCATGGTTGGGCAGAGATCCTAGCAACCATGGATGTAGCCATCAATGAAGAACAATGGACACCCCACTGTGACGAGGATGGCTATGACATTTCTGTCTTCGCAATAGAGCCAATCATGTGTGATTTGATTATTGAAGAATGTGAACCTAGCATTGATGCATTTGAGGATGCGAGTGATTTCGATTTAGAGTCAATTATTATGGACCCACCCTTTGCATCAGAAGAAGAATACTTCTACGAAGTAGAAACTTACCCTCAGACACACGAAGAAATTACGAATGATGTGAGAATAGCCACACAAGTGACTAGCAAAAGTGAAGGTAAGAAAAGAAAGAAGAAAGAATCCATGTCAGAAATAGAAGAATCTTTATTTGAAGTTCCGGAGAATTTCAAGAAATATGAAATAGAAGATAGATGAATCATGGTACGAATGCCTAATAGAAAAGTTGAAGTGGGAGACGTATATGATAACCGAGAGAAAACCAAAAAAATCATAGTAGCCATAGAAGGAGAAGAAGAAAAGTGTACATACATTGGGCATGATTTGACGAAAGAAGAAGAAGAAGAATTAGTTGCCCTATTGCGCAAATATAGAGATGTGTTTGCTTGGAGTTACAAAGATTTGAAAGGAGTAGACCCAGATATATGTTCTCATAGAATTCCTATGACTCCAGATGCAAAACCCACGAAACAAAAACCATACACGTACAATGATAACTACGCTGCGAAGATTAAAGAGGAGATAGATCGTTGATAGAAGCAGGATTTATTTACGAAATTGAGCATACCGAATGGGTATCCCCCATTGTGGTTGTGCCCAAGAAGAATGGAAAATTGCATGTGTGTATTAACCTTAAAAAAGTTAATGCCGCCACGATTAGAGACAGTTATCCTCTTCCTATCACAGAACACTTATTGGAAAGAGTTGCGGGCAAGGAAGTTTACAGCTTTCTTGATGGTTTCTCAGGCTATAATCAAGTAGCCATTGCTCCAGAAGACCAACACAAGACGGCTTTTGCCACAGAATGGGGCATATTTGCATTTCGTGTGATGCCTTTTGGGCTCACAAATGCACCCGCCACTTTCCAGCGACTCATGTGTCATGTTTTCAAGGAATTCTTACACAAGAATTTGGAAGTTTATGTCGATGACTTATGTGGACATTCAAATGAGAGACATACACATATTCCAGAGTTAAGACAAGTATTTGACAAATGTCGAGAATATCAGGTTTGTTTGAACCCAGAAAAGTGTGTTTTCATGGTCAGACAAGGAAAAATCTTAGGACACATTGTGTCAAAGAATGGAATTTCTACAGATGAAGAAAAGGTGAAAGTAATTGCAGAATTACCTAGACCAACTAACGTAAAAGAGGTACAGACATTTATGGGCCATTGTGGTTATTATAGACGATTCATACACATGTATGCAATCATAGCCAAGCCATTGTACTCTCTTTTGAACAATTTTGAATGGACAAATGAATGTGAGAATTCATTCAATGAACTTAAACGACGTTTGTGCTCAACACCTATATTGACCACCCCGGATTGGAGCAAGCCATTCCATGTACATGTGGATGCATCCAATTATGCCATAGGATGTGTGTTAACACAACCCACGAATGAAGGCAATATAGATCTCCCCATAGCTTACGCGAGCAGATAGTTGAACGCAGCAGAAAGAAATTACACCACTACGGAACGAGAAGGATTAGGGATGATCTACGCGGTAAAGAAATTCAGACATTATTTGTTGGCAAACAAGTTCAAGTTCTTTACAGATCATCAAGCACTATTGTACTTAGTCAATAAGCCATGTAATACGGGAAGACTGATACGTTGGTTTCTATTACTCATGGAGTACGATTTTGAAGTAGTAGTCAGGAAAGGAAAGACACATCTTAGAGCTGACCACCTCTCGAGACTAACCTCAGGAGAAGCTCCTCAAGGAGTAGTGGATGAATTACTCGATGCATATTTGTTTAACCTTGAGATAGCACCAGAATGGGCTAAGCCTATAGTCCCTATTCTTACGTATGAACCCAAGAATCCTAGGATAAGGATCAAGGAAGGACAGATTACCAAGTCTCAGAGATACCAAATCATAGCAGGAAGCATATATAAACAGGATAATCAAAAGATTCTTGCTTGTTGTGTAGATGAATCAGAACATGCAAATTGGTTGCAATTAGCACATGTAGGTGCATTAAAGTAGCATCACTCGAAACATCGTACATTGCAGACTCTGCATAGACTAGAAGTATATTGGCCTACGATGGAAGCAGATGTCTACAAATTGTGTAAAGAATGCCCTATTTGTTGTGAAAGACCACCAGTAGAACATGCTACATTATATCACGTGTCTCTCACACCAGATTGGAGTGAACCTTTAGTGACGTACTTGAGGACGAAAACATTCCCTCAAGGAATGACCCTAGCACGACAACGAAGTCTAGAGCAGGAAGCTCAAGACTATTCACTTATTGGCGATAATCTATACAAAAGAGGAAGAGACAGATACTTAAGACAGTGTGTTCATGAAAGCGATTATCTGAGCATACTAGAGACTGCACACCAAGGTGTTGCAGGAGGTCATTTTGGACCGGATAGGATAATTAAAGCCATCCTCTTTGCAGGATTATGGTGGCCCACTCTTCACATGGATGCACATACCTATGTTAAGAGATGTGATGTGTGCCAAAGAACTCAATTTCCTACTCGCAGAGATGAAATGCCATTAAAACCCATGATGGGCGGACGTGCATTTTCTAAGTGGGGTATAGACTTTGTAGGACCCATTAACCCCCCTGCAAAAGGTACACATGTGGAATACATTATTGTTGCCACATATTATCTTACCAAATGGGTAGAGGCAAAAGCCACAAAAAAGAATGATGCACACACGACTACAAAATTCTTATTTGAAAATGTCTTTACAAGATATGGATTGCCTATAGAGTTAGTGAACGATCGAGGAACTCACTTTCTAAACCAAGTCATTGAATATTTGTTACAGAATTTTATGGTGATTCACAAGAAATCCGCACCATATCATCCTCAGGCCAATGGTCAGGCTGAAAGCACTAACAAGATCCTTTGTAACGTACTGACGAAACTCGTGAACAACAAACGTTCAGATTGGGACAAACAGTTACACCACGCTGTTTGGGCATATCGAGTGGCCTACAAGACCGTACTCAATGCAACTCCCTTTCAGATGGTTTTTGGTCAGAATGCGGTGCTTCCTTTGGACTTCTTGATACCGACCCTTAAGGTTGCACAAGAACATCAGTGGACCGGCCATGAATTATCAGCAAGAATAATGGACTTGGAACGATTAGGAGAAAACAGGCTGAAAGCAGCAGTAGGAATATATGCGGCAAAGAAGCGACATAAAGCATATTTTGATGCACATGTGAAAGATAAAGGTTTGAAAGAAGGAGATTTAGTTCTAGTATATACGCTGAAACAACACGCACGAAAGTTAGAAAAGCGAGGTTATGGACCTATGGTCATTAACAGACTCTCAACAAGTGGAGCAGTACAATTAGCCACCTTAGAAGGAGACATAATGCCTAATTACATCAGTGGCTGTAGAGTCAGGTTATACCAGGAACCTCTTACTGAGGATATGCTTAGACGACTCATGTTGGCAAAGAAGTGTAAGGAGGAAGAAAATAGAATACGAGCTGAAGCTCAGGTAGAAGCTATAGAACGCATTAAGCGCATGAAGCTAAGAAGACAAGGACTAGGGAGAGAACATTATAATCATCTGGAAACAACACCCAGATATCCCATGGCCATGTGTCAAGTAAAGTCAACCACTCATCCTAGCATAGTGGACAAGAGACCATTCATTATAGTCAGGCTAGAGCACGGAAACCCTTGCCAAGAGCTCAGGGCTTTAATTGACTCAGGTGCTGCGACTAGTGCGATTAGATGGTCCCACTATAAGGATTCATGAATAGAAATGCGGCCAATTGAGGCATACCTCATAGGGCTAGGAGGCATGGAAACCCCTTGCATGGGTGAGGTGGACCTTCCTATCCTCATAAACGAAGTGACCTTGATAGTAAAGCTACTTGTGTGCCATGATGATGACCTGATAGAACCCCTAATCCTTGGCCAAGATTGGCTATACGATCACTCAGTGGACCTAAATCTTAGACAAGGCTCCTTACAGATTGGACCCTTAGATCAGAAGCGAGTGATACCGCTTGACTTCCCTATTGGCATTCCGACTGAGGTTTGTAGCCCTAGACCCTATGAAATGCATGCGATGGAAGACCAGAAGATCTTTGGTCAGATCAGTCAGGTTACATCTACACCAACCCATGCGGGCTTGGTGATGGATAATTGTCAATCAGAAGGACGTCAGGAGATTTTCCCTTGGGCTTCCTGCAAATTAGAAGGGATGCCCACCCCACTACTTGGTCAAATGGGCACAATCAGCGGACAAATGGGGACGATCAGCGGTCAGGTGGACTTCATCAGCGTCCACATGGGCAAAACACCCTGCGGTGCCCATCCTTCCACACTTATTGCGGACTGGCCTAGATTAAAAGTACAAAATGGAGCACTTCCTAATGGGCAGGTTTTGCAAGTGTTGGACCTCTCTTCTTTTCCAAAGCAAAGTGTCCATTCAACCTCTCAACCTCAACCACAATAGAGTCAACCACGACGAAGGAACCCAGACCGACGACAACATCAGACGACCCAAGGAAGAAAGCTGCAGTCTCAGTATCATAAAGCAAGAGGCACAAGACAGATATGGGTGCCAAAAGGACAGAAATCACCGACTGATTTCAACAATGCAGACAATGACAAGAAGAAGTTTCAGCTGAAGGAGAGACAGTATCCAACATCTTTTTGACCTTCTTCTACGAGTACGAACACTCGACAAATTTGGACCGCCAAGAAGTACCTTACAAACCGACCCACACCCACACAGATTTGGGTACCCAAACAGTGTATTATGGCTCAACCCTCAAGCCTTGTAATATACACCCCTCAGAAATCTCTTCAACCCTCCATACCAACAAATCCGATATCATCTTTTGTCCCTCCGCAGAGACCTATCACCCGATCACAAACTCTTAGGAAGTGGATACGGAAACGTATCCATAAGTCTTCTCCTAACCCTTTGTCTAACATAAGTACCACCCCGACTAATCTACAACCTTGTAATAACTCATTCATGACTGAACCTTGTATAAATCCACACACTATAACCCAACATCACCTGTAATAACATCTCATCAAAGAACTGCATGCAATATCTGAAAACATATAGGTGTCTAGAGACCTGCACTAGTTCTACAAGAAGCATTGCATCAATCACATCACAACACTTGGCTACACGGGTTACACATCGGCTATGGAAAGGGATTGCGGTCTCACCTTAATGGGATCATAATTAATTTCCATACTAATGTGCTAATCTTTTGTAGCAGATCTTTTCCATTAGCACGTCAATCATCATGCAAACTGAAGAAGGACCATCTGAAGCTGGAACCAGTATACCCAGGGCTACTATTAGTGATTTACTTGCTGAGCCCCATCCGACGGCTCCACCACCAGAATTTCAAGGTTTCCCAGGACCGATGCCTATTGACGATCCTCCTAGAGGGTATACTGAGAAGATTCACCGCAATTCTCACTGGTTTCAAGGGCTAGCAGGACCCTTGGCGGATGCTGAGTTTATATTTGAGGCTAATTTGACTTTTGATGACCGTACATGGGGCAAATATCAGTTTCTCTCAAGAGAGTTCAAAGGGCTATAGAACACACAAGACTTAACACATGTTTGGGCAAGAGCCGGCTTCACAGAGTATTTCAGTGACCCTTTGCCTAAACCTGACTTCTACAGATGCTATTACTTAATCACCACTTTGACAGCTTCGGAGAACAAGGATCTGCCAGGCACCTTCATCCTGCCATCCTTGGTGAACGATCCACCATATAAAAGATTTTATCTTTCTAAAGATCTGATTCGAGCTGCCATCAAGATTCATGGAACCCACACGCCCACAGAGCGAGAAAGGTTAGTTCCAGACCCCATGACACGTGGGGACGTTACTAAGTGGGAAGAGATTTCGGCGATCACACTTGAGCTTTCAAAACCACTACGGATATGTATGCAGCATTTTGCTTTCCCCGCTCAGGACAGATTCACAATGCCTCACAAACAAATATGGTTTGGTTTGTATTTATCTTGTATTGGACCCCAGACAGTTGATCTAGCTAGCTGGATCATTGATCAGATGTATTTAGCACAACATAGATGGGAAAGAAAGAAAGTCATCAATGGATGCTGCACACTGACTAGAATTGTATATATGTGCTTAGCATATGACTTGCCGATTGAGCGAGCATTGACAAGTGAGGAGCTGAAAGCATTTAAAGGAACATCGAAGAAAGCTAGGAAGCCTAGCAAAGGAAGAGCAGGAAAGCAAATGAGAGGAACTATCCCCTGCCTTCAGGTGCCAGAATCACCCTTACCACAACCCTCTCCTGAACAGTCTCCTACTGAACCCCCTGTACAACCCATTCGCATAAGGTTATCGAGACCAGTTACAACGGAGGGCACTACCGGCACAGTCACTACTCAAGCAGCCACAGTCCCAGGACCTACCACCACTACAGCAGAAGTTCCCACCACTATTGGTGCGGAAGCTTTCTCTTTTCCGATACCCCATTTCGAAGCAGAACAAGCAGACACCACATTTGATTTTGAGATGCAGGATGTATTTTCAAATGAATTTCAGTTTTCAGAAGGCCAGATCTTCTCTCAGGAATATGAATGGCCCAGCTACCCTACCACACTACAAGATCAACCACAAGGACAAGTAGTGTCTAGTTCCGAGGAAGACAGAACAGAAACCAACGAAGATGAAGGCGATGACGAAGCCAGTCAGGGAACTCATGAATCCCAAGAACATGTGCAAACAGACGAACAAGGACAAAAAATCGACACCCAAGGTGACACGAGCACACACGAGGAAGAAACCTTTGAAGCAGCAGCTTATACACTAGCCATCAAAAAGTTATACGGTACTATGGAAAAGGTTTGGGCGCGTAAGAAGTTGACTGACGAAGAGAGCCAAACACTCATAGAACAAGAGCTTGTCTTGGGCGGGTTCGAAGAAGTATACATCAGAGGTTTCAGAGAGCTTGTCAAATCAGTTGGACGCACTGAAGCCTTAAGATATTTGCAGAGAAAACCGCTACCGCAGTATGATCCTCGCAGAATCCACCTACTAACCAAACCAGGTGAATACATTCGAGTACCCACCGGCGGTCAGTCTTGAGAACAGGACAGGGCAGCACGTCTCGTCCCTGAAAGCTCATTGGCAGAGGACACCATTATCGTCGAATCCCCACCCCGTACTACCACTGTACATACCACCACAGTCGTCGAAGTACCGACCACCCCAACCGCTCCTCCATCACCTCCCATCCATTCAGTCTCCCCCATACACCCTCCTTCTCCCAGAACAACATCCTCTTTCTCCGGTGGAGTAGCAGAAGTCGTCCTTACTCCCATTCATCCCACAATTCCCACACCCACTCAACCTAGTCTACCCTCTAACACATCCACCTTTCTATCCAACCCATTTCTCCATCCTTCCCCACACCTCCAAGACCCCTTTTCCCATTCCCACCTCCATTAACCTTCTCCCTAGTCTCACCTCCCCGACCCACCGTAACCCCTCTTTCCCCTTTCCACCAAGCCGTCCAAGACAACCCCTCTGTAAATTACTCCTCAACCTTTGTAAATCCTGTGTTTACACCCACACACTTTGTTGGCATACAAAGCAACAAAGGAGTCATGCACAATACGGCAACAAGGCCAGATCATTTTTTTCCCATAGATTATGTACAACCCAAGTGATTTTAATCACTACACAAACATTGTAAATCCCGTTTTTGGTAGATTAGACTCCATTTTGTGCAAGCCGAGGAGTCCTCGAGCTTGAGGAGTATTAGAAGTACCATCGTACCAAATTTCATAATTTTTAGACTTCGTTTGAGCCCTCAAATAAGCCCTGGAACCTAATTTTTAACTAGGCCGGACACTAGGTCTGGACAGGGCCAAAAGCTAGTCAAAAACTATAAAAAGAGCTAGAGAGCTCATTTTTGAGGTTAGATTGTAATTGAAACGAACTTGTAAGAGCATTTTGAAAGTAATCTAAAAGCTCCATTGATTCTCACTCTTTGTCTTGTCGTGTGTGTGCGTGTGTGTGTATGTGTGTGCATGCTAGTGTGCTTCTCACTCACGCACTTGTGCCGCCACTTGCTCGAGGTCTTCATACCATCCTCACGTCTTCCCGGATTGACATTAAAGGAGGTGCTACTCATCACTGAGCTACACCAAATTTTGGCGCCGTTGCCAGGGATCGAGCTTTGAGGACGAGCGTGTGATGGTAAGACGTAGAGTTGACGCGTTGGAGTTGTAGGTATTTTCTTCACTCTCATCGATTTTCTTTTACTTTCTTCACCATCATCATCATCACCATCTCCCACGTCCATCTCCATCATCGCGAAAATTTCAGTTTTTTGACTATATCCCCACCTCCACCTCATTTCCCTCATTTCACTTGTGAGAGAGAGCGAGAGAGCGAACTTGCATGTGCTGTTGTTGCATGTTTTCTGAGCTATTTTGCAGGTTTTTTGCTGTACCATCATCCCCAGCAGTGTGCGCAGGTACGACAGGCTCTGCACAGGTCCCTGGACGACAGCCTCTGTCTATCGCGACAGACAGAAAATCTTAACATTTTGTGAATGCATGTTTATCATTGTAACCTACACCTTGAGGGCACTCTAGATCACTAGAAGTTTTTCAAAAATGTGCATTTTTTCAGTCTATCGCGACAGACACCGTCTATCGCGACAGACAGAAATCCGCGACAGATAGCGTCTATCGCGACAGACACCGTCTATCGCGACAGACAGAATTTCACGACAGATAGCGTCTATCGTGACAGACACCGTCTATCGCGACAGACAGAAATCCGCGACAGATAGCGTCTATCGCGACAGACACCGTCTATCGCGACAGACAGAATTTCACGACAGATAGCGTCTATCGCGACAGACACCGTCTATCGCGACAGACACCGTCTATCGCGATAGACAGAAATCCGCGACAGATACCGTCTATCGCGACAGACACCGTCTATCGCGACAGACAGAATTTCACGACAGATAGCGTCTATCGCGACAGACACCGTCTATCGCGACAGACAGAGACCCACGACAGATAGCGTCTATCGCGACAGACACCGTCTATCGCGACAGACAGAATTTCACGACAGATACCGTCTATCGCGACAGACACCGTCTATCGCGACAGACAGAATTTCACGACAGATAGCGTCTATCGCGATAGACAGAAATCCGCGACAGATACCGTCTATCGCGACAGACACCGTCTATCGCGACAGACAGAAATTCGCGACAGACACCGTCTATCGCGACAGACAGAAATCCACGATAGACACTGTCTATCGCGACAGACACCGTCTATCGCGACAGACAGCCCCCACGATAGATTGTGTCTATCGCGACAGACAATGTCTATCGCGATAGACAGGCATTTTCGGCAAAAAATTAAGGAGTGAATTTTTGGAAATTTAGGCTAAATTTTGGGCATATTTGCACTTTCATGTACTATCTACTTACGAAGGCCTTAGAAAATGCATTAAAACCCCCGAAAGGTTCTGTTTGTCTAGTTAACCCCCTAAACCCTGAACGGTCATAACTTTTTCATACGAAATCCATTTTCTGAGCTCTAGGGCTTGTCGGAAAGCTCGTGACATATACTACACGCCCTCAACTGTTTTTTATAAGAATATCGCGTTGATTTTCAGATAGGATATTTGGAAGTTGACACACAGAGGGGTAGGAACACCAAGGGAGCTCTAGAGGAAATTTCTAGCAATACCAAAGGGGGAACAAGGGCCATTAAAAAAGTGTCTGAAATAAATTGTCTGCCAATTGAAAGGTCTATTTGGAGCTAATCTTGGGATTTATGCAGGCCTATTGAGAAGCAATTGAGAGTATCCAAGCAAGGGTGTGGCGCACGCTTGAGAATCAACTTCTCGAGCACTAAAGAGCAAGGTTCGGCAAGAAAGGTCGGAATATTCTCAACTCATCTTCGTCAATTCCTAGCTTAGGCTAAGAATGATTAGAGGTAGGAGTAAGTCAGGGCGACGATAGGCCACCATCAAGTTGAAGACTACCTAAAAACTCGAGTTCAAGCTAAAAACTTAATCTCTGTACTGTCGACAACATAAAGGAAAGAACATAACGTGGAACGATCAACTGTAAGTGCGAAACAACATTCAAATATTCCTGACGACGTGATTTCAGACAAGACCATAAACACGATAATCAACATAAAAAGAACCAAGCGACTGATATAAAGAAACCAGCAACGAGGTTGTACTCTGGGCAAAGAATTGGGCTACTTAGATAGGCATATGAACCTTAGATCAGGACGACACCTAGCAAGAGAGAGACAAAGCCTTAGGTCTTTAGAGGCTAGTGTCAATCACACTGCAAGGTCTTGGACCCAGCAGTTGAGCCACCACTCTCACTACCCCAGCTCTGAGACCAGCGAGTCAGAAATGTCTCAAGGCATGGACAGGCCTACGGGAAGTTCAGGTGTGCCTTACTTGTACAGGGTAGAAGGCCCTTACAAAACACAGTTGGAATACCTGAGGACCAACCGATTAGGTGCGAGCATCTATGAGGACGGCCTAGGAAGATCAGTGGTCCAGATTAAAAACCCTGACCAATCCATAGGACTAGAGCACCCAGCTGTCAAGTTTGAAAACGGTGCATACCTGGACAAGGAAGGAACCATATACGTAGTCACCAGTCATCCCGATAGGACAGATGAATTTGGAAATGTAATCTCAGAAGCGGACTTAGGTGACTTGGAACAAGGAAACATGGGAGTGGAACCTAGAACCCCTCGAGGTAAATCAGTTCTCACTAGGATTATCACGCCTGAGTGGGTCCCCCAAGATAACAAGTGCATAGATTTGCTTCTCAATCGAGAAACGGACGAAGCCTTTTGGAGGTATAAACCGGATCACCCAATTGATATAGGAACAAGCATGATCTATGAGTTTAAGGATCCAGATAGCCCAGGTAGAGTGACCTACTTAGACCACACTTCGGAGAGGATCTTTGTGGTGACAGAAAATGATAGGCATGCTTACACTTGGAAGGGCGAATTCATTTTCCCCCAACCAAGATCAAATGTATCCTATGGTCACCCAGGGGCTGGAACTTCCCAAGCTCATGGTACGCAAAGAGACAGAAGTAGAGAGAGACCAGAAGTAAGTTTTGCCAACCCAGTGGGCAGAGAGAGAACGAGAACAGAGACGAATAGGGTAGAACCCGAGATGCATAGAGCCCACAGGAACCAAAGAAATGTAGATGGATTCCCTCTGCCGAGACCTAGAGAGCACACAAGAACTTTGAGACCCACTCAGCTAGTTAAGTCCATGAAGAATTACTTTGACGGCACAGGAGATCCCTATGATCATGTGGCGGAGTTCAAGCAAGTCTTGAGAGCTGAACAAGTGGAAGATCTGTTCACGCAGTACAATGCCTTCGGTCTAACCCTTAGGAACACGACACTTACATGGTTTCAGCCATTAGATGAGCGTCAGTTCAGGAGCATAGATCAACTCCTAGAGGCATTCATTGTAGAGTTCTCTAAGAGCGGCATAAGACACAATACCTCCTCACTGATTCACAGCTTTAAGCAAACCCCTCAAGAGACTGTGAGACTTGCAGGAAGAAGATTTAGGCAATACCTTGAAAGATGTCCTACTTCGGAGCTACCCACATCTGCTAAACAAGTAGCCTTATTCCTTGACGGATTGCTGAGTCCAAAATTGAGATCCTACGTATATCTGAAAGACCCTAGGACTATAGAAGAATGTGTACGCATGTGCATTGACATTGAAGATAACCTAGGAGAAGAGCTAGAGCTGTCCAAAATTTACAAAGATTCAGATAGTGCATCTAGTCAATCTTCCACACAAGCCACATCAATTGAGGAACTGGCCGAAAAAGTAGCTCAGAAATTAGGTGTAACTAGCAAACAAATCCCAAGGTTTGCCCCTGTGAAAAGATGCTATACATGCGGTGGTGACCATATGGCGAATGTCTGCCCTATTATGGCTCAACCCCAAGTAAACCCTAGTAGCCAGTACTGCACCATAGAACGGAGATACACCAATCACACTGCGCAAGATTGCCCATACAACAGGCAGGCGGTTAGGCAACCCTACTCTCAGCCATACCCTCAACATGGAAGATACCAGAACCAGTATCCTCCACAGCCATTTGGCAGGCCACAACAAAATTTCCAACCTCAATATCAAAACCAACAAAGGCCTCAGCCTGTGCTAGCACAACAACCCCCAGCCCCAGCTAATGTGATCCCGGTAAAGTATACTGCTGCAGAAGAGAACCTGAATAGAGCTATAGTCCCAGTAACACCCTTGATCTCTGAAAATGACCCAAGTGATCATAGCTTTGATTCCACCCATGTTGATAGCCCCCAGGCCTACTACATGCAGTCTCCTGAGCATGGTGAGTCCTATTATAGCGAAGAGACAAGCGAACCTAGTTGGGAATCAGATTACACGAACGTCATGTATGCAAACCCCAATCCTAGGCCTCAATCTAGGCAAGTAAGACCTCCATTCCCAAGAGGACCGTGCTACAGATGCCAAGGAGATCACCTCATTCGTGATTGTCCCTTGCCTCCGCCCACACAACCTCAGTCCTTGACTATCCAAGGCTTTTGCCAAGACTGCGGAAAAGAGCATCTCTTACGAGATTGCCCAAAGAACCCCAATAGCATGCCAAAAATCACCCCTATCAACGTTGTTGGGTTAGTGGTAGACTCCTCAAGAAGTGTCACTTCCACTGCACCAGTACAGGTAGTCACTAGGGCTCAGGCATTGCAGCAAAACCAAGGGGTAGGCCAGGAAAAGAGCCCAGATGCTAGCGATACTGAGAGCAAAAATAAAAAGAGAACAAGAGCTTGGAAAGATAGCCGCGAACGTATGAAAAGGCAATGGGCAAAGAAGATGAGTGAACTTGAGGAAAGTCTACGAGAAACCAAGGCTAAAATCATAGAGATCACATCTCAACCTCACTCTCACACATTCCCACCGCTACCATCCCCATCACCCTCCATCCCTTCACCCTCTAAGACAGCCCACGTAACCCACCCACCACCCCAAACAGGATCGGTATTAGCTGATCCCACTCCCGAAGACATAGACATGATGCTTAAAGCATATCAGGCCAGAATCCAAGAAGGGCCAAACGTCACGGATCATGACAAGTGCTATCCTAGAGCTGACCTAGAGATAGAAAGAACCAAACTATGCGCGAAAATGGTCGCATTGGCTCAGAATATGTTTGAAGCCAGTCGCCTTTTCAATTACTCAGGCTCAGCCAAAACACAATTACATTTGGATGGATTCCTAGAGAAGTTAGAGAGGATAATTGCAAGATCTGACAAGGAAGAAAAAAATCAAGACCAAGAAAAAGCAAGCAAAAACAGGAATCATTCCCAATCAGAAGTGTATGTGGCCAATGCCCCTAAACCGGACAACTTTCCCTCCTTAGAAAGAATAGAGAGGCCAATAGCACAGCCAGAAACGGAACCTACCCCTCACAGAAAGGAAAGGGCAAGAGAACGGATAAGCCAGCCTCTTCAGGAAGGCCGTGGGCCTCCTCAAGAAGCTTATCTTCCCCCCCAAAAGGCAGATGAGCCTCCCTCGAAAGCTCAAGTACCTCCACAGGTTGCCTACATTCCTTCTCAGGGAATGTGTGAGCCTGTTCGGAAAAGTAATAGAATAAGTAATCCTCCCCAAGAAGGTTGTGCTCCAGCCATTTGCGAGAACGAGGAGAGAGTCAACAATAGAATAAGCCCTCCTTCCCAGGTTGCTTATGTGCCTAATTCCACGGAGCCAGACACTTCTTCTTCTATGAATCGGTTTGCACCAGACTTCCTACGAGAGATTCAAGAAGACAAATGGGATAACGAAAGCGAGGTCGCCCCTCCTTTTGAACTTGTGGACGATGCACACGGCCAATTCCCACAAGACATCCCATCTATTTACGGGGAGCACGAGAGTGTTCAGTCTCACGAGAGATTAGACTTTGAGTCTAATTCCATACAAGAGCTACCCCACTTCACAGGCCCATGGGAAGCAAAGTCCACATGTATGAGAGCACCCACAGTCATGGTAAGGAACGACGACTCAGTCATACCTAGGAACACAGAGGTAGTGAAGAACACTAACGTGCAGTGTAATCTCAAGTTAGAAGAGCTACTCAAGGTTAGACCTGAATTATGGAAACATGTAGCCAAACAAGTACCAGAGATAGCAAAATCTCGTCCCCAGGTAGGATCCCAAAGGACAGTGCCAGAAATTCCCTTGGATAAGATAGGAGACATGTGTGAAGGTGAAGAAGGGAACACCTATCTTCCCATTACCTACCAGGACTACACCACTAAGGCAATTTTGGACTCAGGTGCAGGAGTTGCAATTGCCACCACTTCCCTTTGGAAGCGTTGGGGCAAGCCGGCACTCAGGCCAACGAGAATGAAATTGCAAATGGCCGATGGTCACATAGAGAGACCCCTAGGATTGCTAGAAGGGATAACTCTCACCACTTGTGGTGTTGAGTTTGAGCATAGCTTTGCTATATGTGACTTCAGCAAAAATCATGCCTATGAGATGATTTTGGGAAGACCATTCATGCGACAGTTGCAAGTGGTACAGGATTGGGGAACCAACTCTTTGTATTTGCAACACTTGGGTGTTACGACCAAAGTCAATCTCAAGGATTATTCTCATAGAGATGTCCCTCCTATCCAATGGAATCCCATCCATAGAGCCAAAGATGATACAGAATCGGTGCATTCCATAGGGTCTGGATCCTCATGGATGCATGAAGATACTCACTTATGGATGTGCAAGGTAGCAGTAGAAGAAGAGAAGAGGGAGAAAGCCAGAGAGGTAGGTGCGAACGAAACTCATAGACCCATTCAAGACCCAGCCTATGCACCTATAGTCTTTCCAGATGAGGAGTTTGAACCTCACGGTTGGGCAGAAATCCTAGCAACAATGGACGTAGCCATTAACGAAGAACAATGGACACCTCACTGTGATGAGGATGGCTATGATATTTCAGTCTTCTCCATAGAGCCAATCATGGGAGAGGCAGTTCTAGAGGAATGCGAACCTAGCCCTGATGCATTTGAGGATGCAAGTGACTCCGATCTAGAGTCAATCATTATGGACCCACCATTTGCATCAGATGAAGAATACTTCCATGAGGTAGAATTTCAAACCCAGAGGCATGGAGAGCTGACAAATGACGTAAGATTAGCAACACATGTGACCCCTAAGGAAGAAGGAAAGAAACGAAAGAAGAGAGAAGCCTTACCAGAAGAGGAAGAATCTTTGTTTGAGGTCCCAGAAAATTTTAAGAAGTATGAGATAGATGATAGGAGAGTTATGATAAGAATGCCTAAACGAGAGGCACAAGCAGGAGAGGCCTATGATAACAAAGAAACCACCAAGAAAATTGTAGTGGCCTTAGAAGAAGGAGAGGAGAGATGTACGTACATAGGTCATGACCTAACAGAGGAAGAAGAGCACGAATTGATTGCCTTGCTAAGAGAATACAGAGATGTATTCGCTTGGAGTTACAAGGATTTGAAAGGGGTTGACCCAGACATATGCTCACACACTATTCCCATGACCTCAGATGCCAAACCCTCTAAGCAAAAGCCTTATACATATAACGATAATTACGCTGCTAAGATCAAGGAAGAGATAGATAGACTGGTCGAAGCTGGATTTATCTATGAAATTGAGCACACCGAATGGGTATCCCCCATTGTAGTGGTGCCCAAAAAGAATGGCAAACTGCGTGTGTGCATTAACTTGAAAAAGGTTAATGCCGCCACGGTTCGAGATAACTATCCGCTTCCCATCACAGAACATCTCTTAGAAAGGGTGGCAGGCAAGGAAGTGTACAGCTTCCTTGATGGATTTTCGGGCTACAATCAAGTAGCCATAGCTCCAGAGGATCAGCATAAGACAACCTTTGCCACAGAATGGGGCATTTTTGCTTTTAGAGTAATGCCATTTGGGCTTACCAACGCACCAGCTACCTTCCAGAGGCTGATGTGCCATGTGTTTAAGGAGTTCCTAAAGAAGAGTTTAGAAGTCTATGTTGATGATCTTTGTGCTCATTCCAACGTTAGACAAACCCATATTCCTGAACTCAGACAAATCTTTGACAAATGTAGAGAATATCAAGTCTGCCTAAACCCAGAAAAGTGCGTTTTTATGGTCAGGCAAGGCAAGATTTTAGGACACATAGTGTCAAAGAATGGCATATCTACCGATGAAGAAAAAGTGAGAGCCATAGCAGAGCTACCTAGGCCAAAGAATGTCAAGGAAGTACAAGCTTTCATGGGGCACTGTGGTTATTATCGACGATTTATACACATGTATGCTGTCATCGCAAAGCCCATGTACAGACTCTTGACTAACTTTGAGTGGACTGATGAATGTGAGAATTCCTTCCAGGAGCTTAAACGAAGATTGTGTTCAGCACCAATCTTGACCACACCAGATTGGAATAAGCCATTCCATGTTCATGTTGATGCATCCAATTATGCTATTGGATGTGTGCTCACACAACCTACTGGTGAAGGTAATATGGATCTTCCAATTGCCTATGCCAGTAGACAATTGAATGCGGCTGAACGGAATTACACCACTACGGAGAGAGAAGGCTTAGGCATGGTATATGCAGTTAAGAAATTTAGACACTATTTGCTTGCAAATAAGTTTAAATTTTTTACTGATCATCAGGCTTTATTATATCTCGTAAACAAGCCATGCAATACAGGAAGATTAGTGAGATGGTTTCTCTTGCTAATGGAATATGACTTTGAGGTCGTGGTAAGAAAAGGTAGGACTCACTTGAGAGCAGATCATCTCTCTAGGCTCACATCGGGAGAAGCCCCACAAGGAGTGTCAGATGACCTTCCTGATGCTTACTTGTTTAATTTGGAAGTTATACCGCAGTGGGCTAAGCCATTGGTGCCAGTATTGACGTACGGGCCCAACCATCCAGTAGTAAGCACACGGAATAGAGAGATCGTAAAAGCCCAAAAGTACCACATCATGGCAGGAAGTATGTACAAGCACACAGATCAAGGGATCTTGGCTTGTTGCGTGGAAGAGGATGAGTACGCTAAATGGTTGCAATTAGCACATGTAGGTGCGTTAGAGCAACACCATTCAAAACAACGAACGTTGCAGACCCTAAAGAGATTCGGAGTGCATTGGCCAACTATGGAAGCGGATGTCCAAAAGTTGTGCAAGGAATGCCCAATCTGTTGCACTAAACCACCAGTGGAACACGCCACACTCTATCAAGTATCCATTGTGCCAGATTGGAGTGAACCTCTAGTATCATTCTTGAGGACAAACACATTCCCTCCAGACATGACTCTAGCTAGAAAAAGGAGTTTGGAACAAGAAGCCCAGGATTATTCACTCGTTGGTGATAATCTATACAAGCGTGGTAAGGATGGTTACCTGAGACTGTGTGTCCATGAAAGTGAGTATCTTAAGATCTTAGAAACTGCTCACCAAGGTGTAGCAGGAGGACACTTTGGACCAGATCGGGTGATCAAAGCGATACTATTTGCGGGCTTCTGGTGGCCTACCCTTCACATGGATGCACATACCTATGTGAAACGGTGTGATGTCTGTCAAAGGACTCAGTATCCTATACGCAAAGATGAGATGCCACTGAAACCTATGATGGGTGGACGTGCATTCTCTAAGTGGGGAATAGACTTCGTAGGTCCTATTAATCCCCTAGCTAAGGGTTCTCATGCGGAATACATCATTGTGGCAACAGATTATCTCACCAAGTGGGTAGAGGTAAAGGCTACAACCAAGAACGATGCTCAAACAACTGCCAAATTTTTGTTTGAGAATGTATTCACAAGATACGGGCTACCTATAAAGCTTGTAAGCGATAGAGGCACTCATTTCTTGAACGAAGTGATTGAAAATCTACTCCAAGAATTCTTGGTAATACACAAGAAGTCTGCCCCCTATCACCCTCAAGCTAATGGACAAGCTGAGAGCACTAATAAGATTTTATGCAATGTACTGACGAAATTAGTGAACACTAAACGCTCTGATTGGGACAAACAGCTACACCATGCTGTTTGGGCATACCGAGTCGCCTACAAAACGGTACTCCAAGCCACTCCCTTTCAGATGGTATTTGGCCAAAATGCTGTGCTACCCTTGGACTTCTTGATTCCCACATTGAGAGTAGCACAAGAGCACGAATGGACAGGTCACGAACTCTCCTCTAGGATCTTTGACCTTGAACGATTAGGGGAAACAAGACTAAGAGCCGCTGCAGGAATATATGCAGCCAAGAAGAGACAGAAGGCATATTTCGATGCCCATGTGAAGGATAAAGGCTTGAAAGCAGGAGATCTAGTCCTAGTCTATACACTCAAACAACACGCGAGGAAGCTAGAAAGGAGAGGCTACGGACCTATGATCATCAATAGGATCTCCACAAGTGGAGCAGTACAATTGGCCACATTAGAGGGTGATGTTCTCCCAAATTATATTAGCGGTTGCAGAGTCAAGTTGTATCAGGAACCCCTCACGGAGGAAATGCTCAGCCGACTCAACACTGCTAAGAAATGCAAAGAGGAAGAAAAGCGAGTCAGAGAAGAAGCTCAAGCAGAAGCTTTAAAACGCATCAGAAGGATGAAATTACGTAGGCAAGGTAGAGAGCATACTAGGACAAATGACTATGCAGATCAAGGATATCCCATGGCCATGTGTGAAGTCGCCGGAACAAGTTCGCATAGGATAATTGATCGACGTCCATTCATAACCCTAGATATAGGACAGGGAAAGAGTGCAAGGACCGTAAGAGCCTTGATCGACTCAGGTGCAGCCACTAGTGCTGTTAAATTGTCTTACTGTCAAGAGTTGCAGTTAACTGTCAATCCTGTGGAAGCATATCTCATAGGATTGGGAGGCGTGGAAACCCCTTGCATGGGCGAGGTGGAACTTCCCCTCTACATTCATGATGAGGCAATGACAGTTAAAGTACTGGTGTGTCAAGATGAAGATCTCACTGAACCTCTAGTCTTGGGTCAAGATTGGATCTATGACCAAGCAATTAACTTAAACCTAAGAAGTGGACTTCTCCAGGTTTGGGTCAATCATAGTCGAGTTACAGTAGAATTAGACAATGGAGCACTCAAGGAACTAGGAAAGGCACAGACTCCTGGTCCTTCCAGGGGTACACATGAAGATGACTATGCTGTTCTTGTTCAAAACCCTGTGTTGCAGAGGAATGACATTTGCAAACAAGGAGTCAGGGATGCAACGGATCTCCCTTCTTTTCCAAAGGCCCGAAGGAGGCAGCAACCAAAGGCGGATCACAAGCAGAAGAGGCAGAGTACTACCTATGTCCGAGATCAAAAGTACCTGCGCAGCAGAATGCCCCAGAAACTCAACCAGGTGTGGGTGCGGAAAGGCGAACGACCAGCTGCACCACCGTCAACTACACGGACAAGGCCTCTTATTAGTAACCAACAACACAACGCTAATAAGAAGTCTTTCAGAAATTCTTCGGCCAAAGTAAAATCTATTTGGGTGCCCAAGAAGTCGATGAAGGCAAGCCCACAATCAAGACAAATTTGGGTGTCTAAGGCTTGCTTGAGGGCACAAGTAGCTACGCCAAGGCCACAACCTATGCAGCATAACCCAACTACGAGTACAACCAGTATTCCCTCGTGCTCAACACTTAGGAACACACCAAGACCCATGAGCATGCATGTAATCACTTATAAGTGGGTCCCTAAAAGGCCCCATTCCAAAACAGCAACACCGACACAGCTCTCTAGAGTCTCTACGAAACCGAAAGCAAAGCCCATCCACTGCAATTGGCAGCCTAAGACCTGTAATAAACCCCCCGACCCCGATTTGTAAATTCACCCCACTTATTAACGGCATTAGTCTCCTAGGAATACACAAACGTTAACTACACTCACTGTCTTCGTGCACTTACTAACCACTAACTCATCATCTGCCTCATGTTAATGTTGTAACGGGGACAGCAACGGATTTATTCTGTCCATTACGATGTTAACACATGCTTCTATATTCTCACAGAATCAGAAGGCAAGCAGTAAAATGGCAGAAGCGACAGGTTCGGGCTCACAAGTAGGGATACTTACTGCAGGAATTGATGTGGATAGCCTACCTGTGGACGTGCCCCCGACGGAACGACCAGTGGAGATGCAACACCTTCAGCAACTCCCGGTGCCAGATCCACCTACAGGCATCAAGGAAAGAGTTCATGCCAATTCTCATTGGTTCAATGGCATGCCCGGTCCATTAGGTGAGGCCAAGTATATCTGGGAGTCTAAATGCGAGTATGACAGATCATGGGTGCGATTCCAATTTTTCTCCAAGGAGTTCGAGACTTTACAGAACACCGAAGATCTACAGACCATATGGCAACGAGCAGGATTGGCGGAATATTTTGAAGCCCCACTACCTAAACCCGATCTCCTCCGATGTTACTATTTGGTCTCCACATTACAAGCTAATGAAGATAAGGATCAACCCGGATCATTTGTTCTCCCCTCATTGCTGGGCAACACCGAGTTGAAGAGGTTTGAACTCACTGTGGAGTTGGTAAGCGATGCTTTAAATATGCATGGCACGCATGTGCCCTCAGAAAAGGATGCTCTCGTTCCCACCAACATGAAGGACAGGAAAGTAGTGAAGCTGAAAGACATGGCCGCACTCACCCCAAATGTGTCCATCCCTCTCCACATGTGCATGCAACATTTCGCCTTCCCCGGTCAAGACCGATTCACGCAACCACACAAGAAGATCTGGTTTGCTCTCTACTTGGCGGAAGCAGGTGCGTTACCTATTAAGCTACCAGTGTGGATTATAGATCAGTTGTATGAAGCAAACAAACGGGCATCTAGAAAATTAGTGGTGAATGGATGCTGTGCACTCACACGCATCATTTATCGATGCTTGGCATATGATGTCCCCATTGAGCGTGCCTTAACTTGGGCACAATTACAAATGTTTAAAAGGCTCAGGACATCCACACATCAGTCCAAGCGCATGAGGGGCGCGATCCCTTGTGTCCAGACAAGGGAAGTCCTGACTACTCCTGAGGCATCACCATTAAGAGAGGGCACGGTACCTCCCTTTACCATTAGGATACCCAGGTCGGAATCCGACACTACGACACAACCTACCCCATCGGCTCCTCCTGTCACACCTGAATTCGAATTTGCTGCCACTGGAGAGGCTGAAGGACTGGACCCCCAGGATTTCGAAGCATTCCTACAAAGCATACAATTCTCTGATGTGGAGTTTTATTCAGAGGCAGAGGAGCAGGGCACATCCTCACGAAGAAGAAGAAAGTCTACAGACGGTAGACATGTCCATTGGAGTGACGCTCAGCAAAGTCAACAACATGGACACCCGGAAGAAGAAGAAGCGTATGAAGAAGAGACCACTGAAGCCCCAGCATATACAGCAGAACTCAGAAGGCTGTATTAGATTATGGAAAGAGTGCGATCGCAGCAGTTACTCACTGAACAGAGCAGCAGAGTACTTATGACTCAGTTGTTGGAAGAAGCGGGAGTTGACTCAGAGTACAGGGAAGGTCTCTTATTGATGGCAGAAACATATGGAGTTGTAGAAGCTGTGCGCACTGCCATTCAGAGGCCTTCAGTTCAATATGACCCACGAAGGTTCCAGACACGACCTCGCTCAGGTAAAAATATCCAAATTCCCGTTACAGTTGCAGAAGAACCAACTACTACACCAACCTCCCAAACAGCTAGTCAACAGCACCCCGCCACCCATGAGGAGCCCACCGAACCACTACCACCTACTCCCCCACCATCACCTCCTAGAGGAGAAACAGTAGAAACCACATCGACTACTCAACCCACCGACCCCACCTTCATCTTCCGTACTCCGATCTCCAGTGCCACCCTATTCTCTACCACTGATAATCCTATCTTCGAACCCCTCCTAGACCCTGCCATAGGTCAACCATCCCCAACGCCCTCAGCCACGGGTCATCCTGACCCTAGATCCACATTCATGGGCTTCCCTGCTACCACGCAACCCTTTCAGCCCTCCTCAAATTTACGACCCCAACCCCCGATATCCCTCTCTCCATTTCTACAATCCCTCCAGGACATCTTTGCTAGGGCTTTTCAACCAGGCCCTCAACCATTCCCTGTCTTTTCAGCTCCCCACCCCACTTCACATCTATTCACCACTTCCACACACACACCACCTACCATACCAGTGTATATGGCAGGCCCCACACTAACACCCACTCCTGAAGGGATGGACATTTCACCACCCACGGCACCTCCACCCACGGTTTCACCCCCTCCCATTCCCCCTCCACCAATTTCACCCACACACACAACTTTCGTAGACACATCATTCACTGTCTCCCTTCCCCAATTCCCTTCCCATGCATCTTCCACGGTAAACACCCCCCACTCATCAATAGGTAATGCATTGGACACCATGTTGGCTTGTATATCAAATTTAAGAACAGATTACATTCAGCTCCAACAACAAAACGCACGCCTGCAAGAGCACTCAGCGACACTACAGCTCCGCCTTGCGGTACTAGAAGAGGAGAACGCTCGCCTCCACACACAGTTCCAAACCCTCCAAGACGCCCATAATATATTGGAGGTACAGCTACAGAACGTAGATCAGGAAGCAGTGCAGGTGGTAGAAGGTCACCTACGAACACAACTGGAACGCAACTCAAAACTTCAGCGAAATATGGCGCTACTTAAACGCCATCTTGCGGCTGCTCAGGAAGAGAACAGACGTCTGCAAATACAAAATCAAGAGAACCTGGAGGCAGCTATTGAGAGCACACCGGGGGCACCCATCAGCCCATCCAAGTTTCAAGCAGTGACCCCCGATAATATCAAGATTATATTGGAAGATTATGCCATGCTGCTCGAAGCACATGATAAGCTATCGGAGGAGCTAGGACAACTGAAGCAGGAACACCAACAAGGCCCAACAGCTGCCCCTCCAACCACCCCCTCTGCGGCTTCGCTTCTCTCCGACGCAGAGGCCATAAAAGATCTCCAGCAACAGGTAACTGAATTGCAAACACGCCTATTACAATATGAGAGGCCATCTTCCCCTCCGGAGGCTCCCACGGACGAAGAAGTTGTGCAAATTCCTGTGGAACAAACGTTTGATGAAGAATATGATCCGCAACCATTTCCAGGAGGCCAACAAACAGAAGAAGCGCAGGACACGTTCGAGGCACCACGGCCGCCATGGTTACGACAAGTGGAGGAAATAGGGACCTCGCATGAAGAGCGCACCGTAGTGCAAAATCAGGCTATGAGGGTCATAGAGGAAACTGTTTTACAATCAGATTACTTCAAGAACTTGTCATCGAGACGCCTGATTCTCTCATCGGAACTCCAGTACAGGCCATATTATATTATCTTGGCTGATTATAATGCAGAAATACAAAGAGTCACGGGTCAGATTCCTACTTTTGCGACCCAATTTCAACCCGAAGACCTTCCTCCAGAGGTGCGAAAAGGCAAGATTCGTCAACCAACATGGCGGCAGAAACTTTTAGAGACTTATCCAGAAATGCTACGCACATGGAACAACGCGCCGTTGCACCTCCTGTACAACCCATGCTACGGTCCAGTCCCCCGTCGCAGGTCGTGGAAGGCATTTAATATCAAGGTACAGAACAATGCGCAATGCAAGGAATGGCTGAACTACCCGTACATCGCGCCACCATAAGGACCACCATCGGTAGCATATATGATGGGGACCATTCGCCACTAGATGCCGCGCTTGAAGCCCATGCCAGATGTAGCAGCGCAAATGATGCTTAAAATCTTAGATATGATGCAAGTAGTGCTGAAGACCTTTAGAAATGCAGCCGCACCACAGGTACGTCTTCCGGGGTTTAGCAATGGAAATTACGACTTGGTGTATGACATGAGCACCACCCCCAGTATTCGTGTGGCTTACGCTTGGCATGCGCGCATCAAATACCTCCCCGCCTGCTACAAACAGACCTTCGAAGAAATGTTCAGATCAGGTTTTTGGGAGTATCACTCGGAGATTTTCGCACCAAAGCCGACACATCTGCTTCAACTGTTTGCTTGTGAACAAGCAATGTATTCAGAGTACTACACCACCCCGCAACCAGAGACCCCCGGTGCAATAAATTGGGAGGCATTGGAAGCCGATCTAGCAAGAGGCGTAAGGATAGGAGAACATGAACTGGCCACCAATGTCATCCAATATTACATCGACCACCCGCGAGAACAAAGGTCTGTCAGGGGCGACAGACGCTAGGAAGGGGGGAGTGTTGGCATACAAAGCAACAAAGGAGTCATGCACAATACGGCAACAAGGCCAGATCATTTTTTCCCATAGATTATGTACAACCCAAGTGATTTTAATCACTACACAAACATTGTAAATCCCGTTTTTGGTAGATTAGACTCCATTTTGTGCAAGCCGAGGAGTCCTCGAGCTTGAGGAGTATTAGAAGTACCATCGTACCAAATTTCATAATTTTTAGACTTCGTTTGAGCCCTCAAATAAGCCCTGGAACCTAATTTTTAACTAGGCCGGACACTAGGTCTGGACAGGGCCAAAAGCTAGTCAAAAACTATAAAAAGAGCTAGAGAGCTCATTTTTGAGGTTAGATTGTAATTGAAACGAACTTGTAAGAGCATTTTGAAAGTAATCTAAAAGCTCCATTGATTCTCACTCTTTGTCTTGTCGTGTGTGTGCGTGTGTGTGTATGTGTGTGCATGCTAGTGTGCTTCTCACTCACGCACTTGTGCCGCCACTTGCTCGAGGTCTTCATACCATCCTCACGTCTTCCCGGATTGACATTAAAGGAGGTGCTACTCATCACTGAGCTACACACTTACCCACGATCACACCACTATTCACCGTCACCGCACTCGACACCACATCGAGCGATATGGATATATCACCCCCCACTGCACCTCCACTCACTTCATTTGTGGCACCACAATATTTAAGCACACCACAATTTTCCACAATCACCACAGCATCCACTTTCCCACCCCCATTCCCCGTTCCCTTTGCATCTACACCCACTGCATCTTCACTTAGCACACCATTAATATTATCACCCACCATAGACACAGCATTTCGACAGATGTTCACGTGTATGACGATAGTAAGAGATGAGTTCACATCTTGGAAATAATTATGAGCAGCTGCAGAGGACAACCAACGACTTATAGTCGCAGCTTAATTCATTGTCGATTGAGAATGCCTCATTGAATACTCGATACCAAGAATTACGCGAGGCATACCACAAACTAGAAGTAGAAAGTGAAGAGAAAGCCAAAGAGGCCACTACTGATCTTGACAATTTGTTAAGGGCCCTGACTCGGAACATGGGCTTACTCAGAAGACATCTAGCAGCAGCAAAGGAAGAGAACCAGCGGCTACAAGAGCAGAACAGAGAAAATTTAGAAGCTGCTCTCGATCATCCAGACCAACCATTAAGTCCTAGCCAGTTCAAAGCAGTGCCCTCCGAATCAATGAAAATGTTCCTCGATGATCACATCAGATTGCTCGATGAATACGATCGAATGAAGGAAGAATACCAGAAGCTAAAAGACGATCATAAGCTACTCCAACTCAGAGCACCTGCAACACAAGGACTACCAGCTCCTGCGGACCCATCTCCTGACATCCTAGAGGAACCCAACGCACTACGGGCCGAGGTATCAACTCTTGAATCAAGGATAGCTATATATGAAGCACCACCAAGGCCAGATTCCCCACCAGAGCTCCCAGCTGATGAAGAAAATGTAACCATTCCGATGGAGGAAACCTTTGAAGAAGCCCACGAGCCCCAACCCATCCCAGGCGGACGAGTCACGGCTGAAGGCCAGACGACTTACAAACTTCCTACTCCCACATGGATGAAGACAATTGAAGAGCTTGGAACCACCCACTCCGCACGAGTAGAGGCGCAGTTGCACGCCATGGCAATGATTGAAGAAATAATTTTACAGATGCCCTACTTTGCTCATTTGGCCCCGCGCAGATACATATCCGGGCATGAGTTACAGTACAAACCGTATTTCATGTTAATGGCCGAATACCAGTTGGCCATAGAGAAAGAAACAGGTAAGAAACCATCTCATGCTACTCAATTTGAACCTGAGGATTTGCCATTGGATGCGCAGCATGGCGAGATCTATCAACCAGATTGGCATAAAGATCTTTTACAAGAATATCTTGAGATGATGAGTACTTGGGTTAAGGCACCTTTACATTTAAAATACAACCCATGTTGGGGACCAGTGCCACGTCGCCGTTCCTGGAAGGCATTCATGATTAAGATACAAAACAACAAGCAATGCCAGGATTGGCTAAACTACCCATACTTCAGGCCACCTACAATCGGATACATGATGGCCACGATTCGCCACTGGATCCCTCGCTTGAAACACATGGACGATATAGCAGCACACATGACTGTCAAGATATTTGACATGATGCAAATGGTTTTTAAAGTCTTCAGACGCGTCAAGGCACCCCATGTAAACACCCCGGGCTTCGAGCATGGCAATCTAGATCTTGCATACGATATGAGTACAACGCCATCGCTTTCGGTGTGTTACGCCTGGCATTGCAGAATCAAATACTTACCAGTGTGCTACAAGCAAACCTTCGAAGAAATGTTCACAACCGGTTTCTGGGAATACCATTCAAAAGTGTTCATCAGCAGGCCCACCCACTTGCTTCAACTATTCACCTGTGAACAAATGGTTTATTCCACACATTATCGACTCCCACCACCTGATGAACTGCAACCAATTGATTGGGAGAAACTCGAGGCAGATTTGGCCCGAGCCATTCGGATATCAGAACACACCCTCGCTCAGGAACTACTACAGAACTACATCCGATAGACCGCACAACAAGGTTCTATCGAGGATGACAAAAGCGAGAGGGAGGGGGGTGGCTCAGATGCCTTATGGCTGATTTGGGTGTTGGCCAGTCTTCTGCCACCACCATCTTCACTGACAGTCAGAGCGCATTGGCAGTTGCGAAGAACCCTGTGTTCCATGCTCGCACTAAGCACATTGAGGTGCATTATCACTATGTCAGGGAGAGGTTCTCTGCTGGGGAGATCAGCTTGGCATATGTGCCCACGCAGTAGAACATTGCAAACCTTTTCATGAAGGCTCTGCCTAGGGAGAAGTTTGAAGCTTTCCGCAAATCTTTGGGCTTACTTACTTTTGTGGAGTGATTTCCACATAGCTTGGCACTTCCTTATACATGAGTGCCAGCTCCTTGTTCACCGCATCACTCCCAGGGGGGATTTGTTGATATATTTAGGTAGTGATGTGTGTGAACACACTAGGACCATCGGGGCACTTTTTTCCCCCTTTAGGAGGTTTTTTTCCCCTGGCTTGTATATACGCCTATTGCCCTAATGGGCTACTTATCTTTGTACATTCTCTAGTAATACATTCAGTATTGTGTGTTGTGCTCCAAGCTTCTTCTTCTTCCTTGTGCTATTTGCATCCTTCTGCAGAAGTCTAACTCCAACACTTTTTACATCCATCTGATAGATGTTCCAATTCTTTGAGGCAGCTACATTCATGAGAACTCTAATAGTAAGCATCTTTGTTGTTCGTGCAATAGAAACCAAGCCCACATACTTGGTTTATTGGCATAACCCATATACGACTCTATATGATCAACCTCTTGTAAAAATCCTTCACATTCACCTTTGTAAAAGTGTTCTATAACCATGTGGAACTAGGAATCTTTAAATCATGATCCACTTGGTAGTTGATTGATGAGAGAATATATCCTATACTTTAGGATTCACTTTTACGTAGACCTTTTGAATTTGAATTCAAACGTTGGCTCCAAACACAACTATAAAAAGAGGATTAAAGGACCCATGGGATATCTCGACTCCATGAGATCATTGTGAAGAGTATCTATTGTGAATTGAGAGCTCATCTCATAGCTCATTTACCTCTCATACATTGAGCAATATATCATTGCCAATGACATTGTATTTTTATAGGATTTAATACATATATTCTTACTACATTCTCATTTCAATTCTCTACTATGACTACATCAGAACAATGATTTTCTAAGAGCTTGTTCTCAGTGTATGATTGATCATTTGTCATGAATTAAAGCATGATAGATTCAACATACTGTCTAGCAAATCACTATGAAGTCTCATTATCATTGTCTCTCCTTATCGTGAAATATTAACACATCTTTACTCTCTAGTCTGTTACCTCATGCACCCCAGAAATGTTGGGAAGGTTCTGTGAATTGCTAGACATCATTCTTAGTGTGTAGTCAAAATTTTTTGATGAAATCACTTATGATTGGTAGCAATATAATCTAACTAGATTTCCCCAAAAGGAATTAATCTAATTGTTGCTATGCTTAGAGCACTTTTCAAAACATTGAACATGTGTAGAGACAAGTAGTAGGTTTTTAGTCTTGGATCATCTTCCTCCCTATTTGTTTTGATCCATTGATTAGTGTATCATGCTCCAAGCAACATAGGTGACTATTGATAAAGAGGCCCACTATACTCTTCAATAACTATTCGTGGTAGGTGTGAAGCAGGTTTAAGCAACACCACTTCATCTTTGAAGACTATCCACTGTCTCCTCCAATAGTGGTATCAGAGCAACAACAAGCAAGATTTGAGATGGATTTCCATCCTTCATTGACAAATTGGACATAAACAACTACTCAACATGGTCACTAAGGATGCAAGCCTACCTTCAAGGAGAAGTCTATATGGATACATCTCATGAGATAAAGAGATGCCAACATCCAGGAGGAAGCATCAACCCACAAGCGAAGAACAAGAAAGGTTGACCACATGGTGTGCAAAGGATGCTCTTGCCAGGTCTTATCTACTAAACTCAATATCTGATTTCTTATTGCCTCACATTAGGAATTGCAAGACCTCCCCAGGAGACTTGGGAAGTACTCTCATCATATTTTTCATCAAATACAAGAGCGAGGAAGAATCAGTTATGGATGGAGTTTATAACTCTAAAGAAGCAACCAAAGCAAGGAGTGGCTGATTATGTAACCAAGATGAAAGATGTGGCTGATCAGCTTGCAAACATTGGAGAAGAGATAGAAGAAGAACACATAGTAAGGTAGATCATTAATGGCATTAAAGCTGATGATAAGTGGGACTCATTCACCACAACAATGGACCTCTACATGGATATGCAAGTACCTGACCTCAACACCTTGATGGGGCAACTCTTCACCCATGAGACAAAGCTCAACAAGAATGGTGACAATTCTAGAGGTAATCAATCTTATACCCTTTATTACAGATAAGAATAAAAGTAAAGATAAAGGTAAACTCAAGACGGATGAAGATGAGGTTAGTACCTCTCAAGATAACTACACAAGTAGAGGAAGAGGTGCTTGAGGAAGGGGCAGAGGAGGAAAGCAAGGCAGAGGGAGATCCTACACAATCCACCTTGCAACATTTGTGGTCTTACCAACCACACCACAGAAGAATGCTTTAGGAACACAAGGAATCAAAGACGAAGAGGCTTCCATAGAGGTAGCTATGGACAATCCAGAGGCAGGTACAACAATGGAGGAAGCAACTATAATCATAACTACAATCAAGGCTACAACAACAACAATCAAGGAGATTTCAGAGGAAGAAGAGATTATAACAACTATACACAAGACCAAGAAGATTCTCTACTCATCATGAATATGACATCCAAGCAAGGTAAAGATGATGAGCATCTTTTCTATATTGATTCAAGTTGTTCCAACCATGTGGCTAGAAATATAGCTTTATTATCTGATCTTGAAGAGCCCAAAGGAAAGCATGAAGTACAGACAAGTGATGACACTAAACACTCACTCAAGCAAATTGGAAATGTCAAGACATCTGATGGTAACATGAACCTCTTGAGTAAGGTTTTGTGTGTGCCAACTATAACCAAAAACCTAATTAGTGTTGGACAGGTTCTTGAGAAAGGCGTACAGGTGAGATTCACTAAGCATGGAGCATATGTGGAAGACCCTCAACAAGGCTTTAAAAGGATTGCTAAAGGTGAGAAATCTGGTAGATTATTTACATTTGAGATTGAAGACACCACGAACATAGCACTATTCAATTATAAAGATCAAACCCTATTTGAGCTAGAGATATGGCACAAAAGGCTAGGACACATAGGAGAAAGAACACTAAAGCAAATATGTAGGGATCAGAGTGTGCTTGGCATTCCCAATGTGACCAAGCAACACATGATATACAAATGTGGAGTATTTCAATTTGGTAAAGCTCACAGACAACCATTCACGAGAAAGGGGTACATGCATGAAGACTACTTGGAGCTTGTACACAGTGATGTGTGGGGCCCTAGCAAAGATCCATCAATCTCAGGTTCAAGGTACTACGTTCATTTATAGATGATTACACTAGATGGACAATCCTTTATTTCATGAAGCATAAGGATGAAGTATTCGCATGCTTCAAAAAGTATTTGGCACTAGTTGAGAACCAAACAAGTAGAAGCTTGAAGAGGATCAGATGAGATGGAGGTGGTGAGTATTTTTCACATGAATTTGACTCATTTTTACAGGATATAGGCATAAAGAGGGAGGTAACAACAAGATATACTCCTAAGTTGAATGGAGTAGCAGAGAGAATAAATAGGTTAATAGTTGAAGCTGCTAGGTCAATGTTGAATGAGAAGAAGCTACCTAATTACCTATGGATAGAGGCTATTTCCATAGACACTTACTTGGTTAATAGGCTCCCATCCAAATCCTTGGATGGCATGACACCCTATGAAGCATGGAATGGCAGGAGACCCTCTTTAGACCATTGCATGATATTTAGGTGCATTTCTTATGCACACATTCCCTCACACATTAGAGGGAAGCTTGACCCTAAAGCTGAAAAATGTATATTGATTGGGTGTGATCAAAATTAGAAGGGCTATAGGCTATAAAATCCCACTAACGAAGCATTTATAGTTATTAGGCATGTAATATTTGATGAAAATAATTCATGGTTTGAAGATGATTGCAGGAAGATCAGGTTACCTTATGATTTGGAAAATGACTTTCCGGCTCTCACTCAAGAAGACCAACAATTACCAGAAGATACCAATTTAGAGGATGAAGAGCAAATTGACTTCAAGGCTTGGAAGTCAAGAGGCAAGACCAAATTCAAGCAATTAGAAGACATACTAGAGTCCTCCAATCAAGCACTTAGGATATCTCAAAGGGAGAGTAAACGGCCCATAAGGTATGGCTATGATACATCATTAGTCACCAAGCATTCTGTGTATATCACTAAAGACTCTATGAGAGAAGAACCTTCTTCATTTGAAGAAGCTGGTAAGAGGAATGAATGGAGAGAAGCCATGCAAGAAGAAGTAAAAGCACTTCAAAGAAAACCACACTTGGGACTTGGTTCCCAAGAAGCTAAGCATGAAGGTAATATGATTCAGGTGGATATATAAAATCAAGAAGAACTCAGATGGTTCTATAAACATGTATAAGGCAAGACTAGTGGCAAAGGAGTTTGCTCAAACCCATGGAGTGGAGTATGAACAAACCTTTTCACCTGTGGCAAAGATGCCAACAATTAGGGTTCTGGTAAGCATTGCTGCCTCTAAGAATTGGAATCTATATCAGTTAGATGTCAAGAATGCATTCTTAAATGGATGGATATCAGAGGAAGTGTATATGCCACAACCACCAAGATTTGAAGATAAAGATAAATCAAGTTTTGTATGCAAACTAAGTAAGGCAGTCTATGGCCTAAAGTAAGCTCCCAGAGCTTCGAACCATAGGCTTGTTACTTATTTGCAGGATCGGAGTTTTGTGGCTAGCAAGGCAGACTCTTCTTTATTTGTAAAGAAGAACAACTTAGAAGTTATGTACTTATGTGTCTATGTGGATGACATTATCATTACAGGGAATGATGCTAATGGCATCAAGCAGGTTAAGGATCAATTAATGGAAGAATTTAAAATCAGTGATCTTGGTTTATTAACATACTTTCTTGGCTTAGATCTTGTGTACATAGATTCTTGTATATTTATTACTCAGAGAAAGTATATACATGATATGTTAGTAAAATTCAAGATGGAGAATACCAAAATTGTAGGGACACCCATGGAACTCAACCATAAGCTTAGTTCTCATGAAGGAGAACATCTTGAGGATGTTACAGGTTACCAAAAGCTTGTAGGGAGCCTCAAGTATGCTACTCTAACAAGAGTAGACATTGCTTATGGAGTTAGTACATTGAGTCAATTTATGCATGCGCCAAGGAAGCCTCACATGGAAGCTGTCAAAAGGGTGCTTACATATCTAAAGGGTACCATGAATGAAGGGTTATATTATCCCTTCACTTTTGACCTAGACATAAAGATGTATTCTGATGCAGATTGGGCTGGCTCCAAGGATGATAGGAGGAGCACTTCAAGGTACCTATCTTTTGCAGGTTCAAAGCTTATATCATGGTCATCTAATAAACAACCAATTGTGGCCTTATCATCTATAGAAACAGAATATAGAAGTTTGGCAAATGCAACTCAAGAAACTATGTGGCTCAAGCAACTCTATGCAAATTTGGGGTTACACTCTTACACTCCAATAATCTTTGGAGACAACACTAGTTCACTTCATTTGGCTACTAATCCTGCATATTATGCAAGGACTAAGCACATTGAAGTGCACTATCATTATGTAAGGGAGAAATTGCTTAGCAAGGATATTCAACTATCCTATGTATCAACTCATTTACAATGTGCAGATATACTCACAAAGTCTTTGGATGGAACCAAGATGAACAGATTCAAATTTATGATTGGTTTGCAAGAAATCAAGGAGGAATGAAGACCAAGCATGTTAGGCTTGAGGGGGAGATTTTGGTGCAATAGAAACCAAGCCCACACACTTGGTTTATTGGCATAACCCATATAAGGCTCTATATGATCAACCTCTTGTAAAAGTCCTTCACATTTATTTTTGTAAAAGTGTTCTACAACCACGTGGAGTTAGGAAGCTTTAAATCATGATTCATTTGGTAGTTGATTAATGAGAGAATATATCCTATACTTTAGGATTCACTTTTAGGTAGACCTTTTGAATTTGAATTCAGAAATTGACTCCAAACACAACTATAAAAAAAGGATCAAAGGACTTGTGGGATATCTCGACTCCATGAGATCATTGTGAAGGGGATCTATTGTGAATTTAGAGCTCATCTCATAGCTCATTTACCTCTCATACATTGAGCAATATATGATTTACAATGACATTGTATTTGTATAGGATTTAATACATATATTCTCATTACATTCTCATTTCACTTCTCTGCTATGACTACATCAGAACAATGCTTTTCTAAGAGCTTGTTCTTAGTGTATTATTGATCATTTATCATGATTTAAAGCATGATAGATTTAGCATATTGTCTAGTATATGAGTACAAAGTCTCAGTATCATTGCCCCTCTGGATCGTGAGATATCAACACATCTTTACTCTTTGGTCTATTGCTTGATGCACCCCAAAAATGTCGGGAAGCAACTGTGAATTACTAAACATCATTCTCAGTGTTTAAGTTACCATTTTTGATGAAATAACTAATGATTGGTAGCCATCTAAGCTAATTAGATTTCCCCAAAAGGAATTAAGCTAATTGTTGCTGTGTTCAGAGAACTGCTCAAAACATTGAACATGTGTAGAGATAAGAATATCAAGTTTTTAGTCTTGGATCATCTTCCTACCTATCTGTTTTGTTCCATTGATTATTGTATCATGTTCCAATCAACATAGGTGGTTATTTATGATCATTAGCATGATAAAGAGGCCCACTACACTCTTCATCAACTATTCTTGGCACGTGTGAAATAGGTTTAAGTAACACCACTTCATCTCTGAAGAATATCCACCATCTCCTCCAACATTTGCCATAGGAGAGAGAGGTTCTTCATAATCTATACCTTGGGTTTGAGCAAACCGTTTAGCCACAAGGCTTGCTTTATACCTGTTTATTGATCCATGAGAGCTCTTCTTTACCTTGTAGATCCATCTAGATCCAATGTTCTTCATGGATGGCTTCTTGGGAACCAATTCCAATGTCTGATTCTCTTGAAGAGCTTCTACCTCTTCTTCCATTGCTTCTCTCCATTTTTATTTCTTCTTAACTTCTTCAAATGTTGATGGTTCTTCTGAATCTATATCCTGAGCAACATAAATTGAATGCTTTGGGACCAGAGAACTATCAAATTTATACCTTTCTGGCTTCCTTTTTTCCCTAGTTGATCTCCTTATTGTTTGTTGAGAAGATTTTGCAACATCTCTCATCTCCTATATCTCTGCTTTACCTTTGTTGTTCCAAGCATTGATATTCCTCCTTGGTGTCTTTTGATGATCATTAGAATCACTTGATTCTTCATGTAAGTGATCATTCCCATTTTGCAATGTTCTCCTCTAGGTCATAAGGTAACTTGACTTTCCTGCAATCATCTTCAGACCAAGAGTTGTTGTCATCAAAGACAAAATCTCTACTAACAATAAAGCCTTTAGTGCTTGGATTATATAACATGTATCCTTTTTTATTTAAGTCATAGCCAATGAATACACGTTTCTATGCTTTGGGATCCATCTTACCTCTAATTTGTGATGGAATGTGTGCATAGGCGATGCATCCAAATATCCTGTAATGATCAAGGTTAGGTCTTCTTCCATTCCATGCTGCATAGGGTGTCATCCCATCCAATTCTTTTGATGGGACTCTATTGATGAGATAGATGGATGCAGATACACCTTCTACCCACAAATAATTTGGTAGTTTTTTCTCATTAAGCATAGATCTTGCAGCTTCAACTATGGTCCTATTCCTTCTTTCAACCAGTTCATTTTGCTGTTGAGTGTACCTCGTTTTGATCTCTCTCTTGATACCCCTCTCTTGGAGATAGGTATCAAATTCATTGGAGAAATATTCTCCCCCTCCATATGATCTTAGCCTTTTTAGTGTTTTACTTGTTTGATTTTCAACAAGAGCAAGATACTTATTGAAACATGAGAAAACTTCATCCTTATGCTCCATAAAGTATAGGATTGTCCATCTGCTACAATCATCAATAAAAGATACATAGTACCTGGATCCTCAAATTCATGGTTCCTTGCTAGGTCCCCAAACATCTGTGTGGACTGTTGGAGATAGACGTCTACGGAAGCACGCGAACAGCACAAGGAAGAAGAAGAAGCTTGGAGCACAAACACACAATACTCAATGTATTACTAGAGAATGTACAAAGATAAGTAGCCCATTAGGGCAATAGGCGTATATACAAGCCGGGGGAAAAAAACCTCCTAAAGAGGGAAAAAAGTGCCCCGGCGGTCCTAGTGTGTTCACACACATCACTACCTAAATATATCAACAAATCCCCCCTGGGAGTGATGCGGTGAACAAGGAGCTGGCACTCATGTATAAGGAAGTGCCAAGCTATGTGGAAATCACTCCACAAAAGGAAGTAAGCCCAAAGCTTTGCGGAAAGCTTCAAACTTCTCCCTAGGCAGAGCCTTCGTGAAAAGATCTGCAATGTTCTCCTGCGTGGGCACATATGCCAAGCTGATCTCCCCAACAGAGAACCTCTCCCTGACATAGTGATAATGCACCTCAATGTGCTTAGTGCGAGCATGGAACACAGGGTTCCTCGCAACTGCCAATGCGCTCTGACTGTCAGTGAAGATGGTGGTGGCAGAAGACTGGCCAACACCCAAATCAGCCATAAGGCATCTGAGCCACACACACTCAACAGTCGCTGTGAAAGCTGCCCTATACTCAACCTCACAACTGGAAGTGGCCACAGTAGGCTGCTTCTTGCTCAACCAAGATATACATGAGCTACCAAGCATGAAGCAAAAACCACTGGTGGACACACGAGTGTCATAGCAACCAGCCCAATCTGAGTCAGAAAAAGCATGCAAATCTGGCGGTAGTGATCCCCCCTTGGGATAAAACAACCCAAGTAGTCGAGTACCACTCAAGTAGCGAAAGATGCGCTTAACCGCCTTCCAATGCGTGACTCCTGGGCAATGCATAAACCTGCTCATCTGTGAGACATCAAACTGAATATCTGGCCGAGTAATGCATAAGTAAATCAAGCATCCAACAGCCTGCTGATAGAGAACAACATCAAATGCATCTCCAACATCATGAAGACTCAATCGTAAACCTTTCTCCATAGGAGTGGCAATAGGCTTACAGTCTTCAAGGCCAAAACACTGCAATAATGTGACAATATATTTCGTTTGACACAAAGCCATTCCACCATCAACTTGCATAAACTAAATGCCCAAATAGTGATGCAAATGCCCCAAATCAGACATCTCAAATGAGGCATGCAAATCAGCCTTGAAATCAGCAATATGCTTCTCAATAGGACTAGTGAGCAGCATGTCATCAACATAGACAACAATGATCAGAAGCACATCATTAGCACGCTTAACATATAAGGTGCTTTCAGTTGGAATGTTCACAAAACCATGTGCAACCAGATAGGCATGTATCTTCTCATACCAAGCACGTGGTGCTTGCTTTAAACCATATAATGCCTTCTTTAACCTGCACACCTGGTTTTCATGCCCTTTCTGCACAAAGCCACGGGGCTGAAAAACATACACTTCTTCATGCAAGTCACCATTCAGAAATGCTGTTTTAATGTCCAACTGATGTACATTCCAACCATGATGGGCTGCAAGTGCACAAATGCTCCGAACAGTAGTCATACGGCATGTAGGTGCAAAGGTCTCATCAAAATCAATGCCTCTTTCCTGCGCATAACCCTTTGCAACAAGCCTAGCCTTATACCTGTCAACTGTACCATCAGGTTTACACTTCAGCTTGTATACCCACTTAGTGCCAATGGCCTTCTTGCCAGGAGGCAAGTCACATAAAGACCATGTACCATTCTTCATTATAGCATCATATTCAGATTGCATGGCAGCCATCCAATTTTTTGAATTCAGTGCTTCATCAAAAGAAACAAGCTCATTCTCATCACAGAGACTAGACGCAACCATAGCATAGCAATCTGATGCAAAGGAGGCACTATGAGAGCCTGAACGAGTACGATATGACAAAGGTGCATCTAATTTGCTGTCACGCAAAGTCTGCACCAACCATTTTGGCATAGTTTTTGCCTGCTCAATATCAGCTCTCTCATCAACAAGTGCATCATGTAAATCTACATCAGAAATGGAATGATCTGCATCATCATATGAAACCTGCAAAGGCTGAGAAGTTGCCTCATTAAGACCAGCACTAGATTGTCCACCTGTAAAAAGAGGCATCAACGTATCATACATGTCTTTGGAGCTAACAGATCCTTAGTACATGAAAGCAATGGCTGAATAGCATCTTCCACAAAGACAACATCACGGCTAACCAGAATGTGTTTAGTCTGTGGATGATATAGACGATAGCCTTTACTTTCAGAACTGTACCCAACAAAAATACATTTTTACTGCCTTATCATCCAATTTTCTGCGATGTTGTTCAGACACTAATGCATATGCCAAACAACCAAAAACACGCAGATGAGCAATAGATGGCTTGCGGTCATGCCAAGCCTCATATGGAGTGATAGACTGCAACGCTTTAGTGGGACACCTATTCAGTACATATGCTGCACACATGACAGCCTCAAGCCAGAAACTATGTGGTAAAGCCTGACTTTTGACCATGCACCTCGCCATCTCCATGAGTGACCTGTTCTTTCGTTCAGCAACTCCATTCTGTTGAGGTGTATACGGCACTGTACATTGGTGTTTTATCCCACGTTCAGCCAGAAATGCATTAAAATCTGAAGACATATATTCCCCCCCTCGATCAGAACGGAGGGTGCCCATTTTACATGCTGACAAATTTTCAGCCAAAACCAAAAACTGTTTGAAGCACATGAACACTTTGGACTTTGCTTTGAGTGGATATACCCATGCATGCCTTGAAAAATCATCAATGAAAGTCACGAAGTAAAGGTAATTTCCAAAAGAGGGTGTCTGCATAGGACCACAGACATCACTATGTACAAGCTGCAATTTCTACGTAGCCGGAACTGAACCATCTTTTGGAAAGGAAGAACGCTGCATTTTGCCCAAAATACAGCCTTCACAAACATGTTTTCCAGGAGCCTCAAGTTTGGGCAAAGAGGACACCATTTCAGATTTCTGCACGCGTAGCAAACTAGCAAAATTCAGATGACCAAAGCGTGCATGCCAAAGCTTTGCATCTGACATAGCCTGAGAATCATGAACTACACATGCCGAATCATTCACAGATCTTTCATAGTCTATGAGCTTATACAGCCCACGACATAAAATGCCAAAAGCAATAATCACATCGCCATTTGAGAGATCATGGACTGTACACCTGTCATCAACGAATTTCACAACCAAGCCAATCTTGGCTAATGCAGAAACTAATAACAGGTTCTTTTTGATCCCTGGCACAAATAAAGCATCTGACAAAGTGAAAGAACTACCATCAGCAGTAGTCAGAATGATCTTACCAACTCCCATAACCGGATAAGAGGAGTTATTGTCCTGTGACAATATTCCCTGTAGGGGCAGGCTCGAGTGAAGAGAAGAAACTGCACTGCGAGGTAATATGTTTGGTCGCCCCGCTGTCAAAGTACCAAACATCTGAGTCTACTGCAGACATGCACTGATCATGAGAAGATGGGTCAAAACTGCAGACAGTAGTAAACGCCCATTCTTCTTCCTGCACAAGATTTGCAGACTCTATTTTTGGTGTAGAGGCCTCTGCAACAACCATTCTAGCCTCTTTCTTCTTTGTCTCTTTAGCAGCCAGTTTTGAACAGTTCTTTATGATATGATCATTTCCTTTACAGTACTTGCAAAACAATTTCTGCTTTTTTGATTTCTTCTCATCTTTATCCTGGTTCTTCGATTGTGCAGCATTTGCAAATTTCTGCTTACTAGTAGAAGAGCTCCATTTTCCTTTGCCGTTCTGATTAGCCAAGAAAGCTTGATCTGCAACACGCATAATGGACCTGTTCTGCCTGGACTGATCTTCCTGCAACAGAACAGAGACTAACTCCTCAAATGACAAGGCATTTGGATTGCCTTTCATCATCAATCGAAGAGTAGAAGCAAAACTCTGATATGAATTAGGAAGACCATTCAGAACGGTCTGCACAAGTGAGCTATCTGGTATAACCTCATCAGCAGAAATCAACTGTTCCTTCAAATCTTTGATCTTCGTTAGGAAACTGTCCATAGAATCACCTTCATTCATGTGCTCACTCTCCAACTGTTTTCGGAGGTAAGCAACACGAGCCTCATTCCTAGCCTGGTACAAAGTGGTACGTGTATCCCAAGCATCCTTTGCTGTTCTGCAAGAGCGAATGTGAGGAATAATAGCATGTTTGACAGACAAAGCTATCAATGCATATGCCTGGGCATCTCTGCCATCCCAACGAATTTGCTCTGTAGTAGGTGCAACAAAAATAGCAACACGAACATGAATCTGCGGAATATCATCTTTGACACCATGTTCATCAGCTCCAGCACCTGTATTTGCAGTACCTGTCGTTACAGGTGTAACAGGACATCTTTCAACACCCTGCACAATGTTCCACAATCCTTTTGCAACCAGTACATGTCGCATCATATAAGCCCATAATGGGTAGTTTGTACCATCCAACTTATCCTCAACAGCCAACATACGGAATACATCACTGCTTTCAGCCATGGCCGGTGACTAAAATACCTTGATGCAGAAAATTGACTGTATCTCAAAAAGTTGAACGGAACTGCCCAGACGAGTTCTGCTAGACGTGTAGCAGACTTCGAGACGCTTAAACTGGCGAACAGAAACTTGTATATACCTTTGGCATAAAAAGAAGAAATAGCCTGCACAAGCACTGCGATAGTGCGTTCGGAGGCCGAAAGGAGCTCAGATCACGATTTCGGGACCACAAAGCGAAGCCGTTTTGATCTCGGAAACAGCCTGAGTATGCTCACCAAATTTCGTGCGAATCTGAGACTGCAAACGGAGGAGTGTCGACGGCGCCCTAGAAGAAGCGACAACCTGCTCTGATACCAATTGTTGGAGATAGACGTCTGCGGAAGCACGCAAACAGCACAAGGAAGAAGAAGAAGCTTGGACCACAAACACACAATACTGAATGTATTACTAGAGAATGTACAAAGATAAGTAGCCCATTAGGGCAATAGGCGTATATACAAGCCGGGGGAAAAAAACCTCCTAAAGAGGGAAAAAAGTGCCCCGGCGGTCCTAGTGTGTTCACACACATCACTACCTAAATATATCAACATGGACTAGCTCCAACAAGTCACCATTAATGTATCCTTTCTTCATAAAGGGTGGTCTATGTGATTTCCCAAGTTGACAAGCACTGCACTTATATATCATGTGTTGCTTGGAAATATTTGGTAGGTCGAGAACACTTTGATCCTTGCACACTTGCTTCAAATTCCTTTGAACTATATGGGTCAATCTTTTGTGACACATCTCTAGTTCTGATAGGGTCTGATTGCCATAATTGAACATAACTATATTTCTAGTGTCTTGAAGTTCAAATGTAACGTGTCTACCTATCCACAATTTTTCCAATACTTATGAGATTCTTTGTTCTGGTAGGTACATACAATACCTTGCTGAGTAGATTCAGGTTTCCATCTAGAGTTTTTCTTATTTCCAATCTTTTCCACTAAATTTCTAGTGTCATCTTCTATTTGAACCTCATGTCTATTTCTTGGATAAAAGTCATTTTTTGCATCTTTTGTTGCAATGGCCACTTGGTTATAACTTGAAAAGCCATCAAGTAAGTCAAATTTCCTTGCCGACAACACATTCCAAAAGATGGTGAGTTACTGGAAGCAAGTAGCTATCTCAAATGGTTGCAGTATTTACTTTCTCAAGATTGATGTATACCCTAAGTTTTCCATTCTTGTTTGGGACTAGAACTATGGGTGTCATCTAATCTTTGTGCTCTATTTCATAGATGAATCCTACAACTATCAATTTTCCAATTTTTCCTTGATCTTAGTCTGTCATTATGAGTGTGAGGTCTTTGCTTGCTTGATTTTGTATCTGCAATCATTGGAATTCTATGTGTAGATTTTTGGGCCCACACCCTTGATTTTATTATATGCCCATGCAAAGACACCACGGTATTCTCTCAACAATGCCAACAATTCCTCTTCTTCCCTAGTTGTCACATCATTTCCTCTAAAAGTAGGGAGTTTCCATAATTATGAGCTATACTTTGGGATGGACCCAAAGTGTGTGCATAGTGGCCATCTTTTAGGCTTCTTTTAGGATAGCAATCATGAAGACATCATAGATTTCAGCATCACAATTTATCTTGGAGAATTCCTCTCCTATGCGCAACAGAAAGTGTAGAAGACCTTCTTAGGATCAAGACTTTTACCTATATCTGAACCTTAGAATGAAAATTGGTATCAATTGAAGATCAAATAAACTTGAGACTTTGGTCAATCAAACTAGACACTAATAGCCTTCAAATGAGCTATCAAACACTCAATTTGGAGTAGCTTTGGTCTGGCAACTCTTTGCCTCAAAACAGGCTGCCTGTCCACTTAGTTAGGCTAAAAACTGGGCTTCACTAAAAACTTAATAACTTCCAGAACATGAAGAATTTGACATAATGTTTTTAGATAGAGAAAGAAAACATAATACGCTTTCCCATGAATATTTAAACTCTAAAAATGGATACTTATATTGAGAGATATGACTCTTGTATTCAATCTATCTAGAAATGGTGAGCGGCTGGACATAGTCTATCAGATTATAGAAAACAAAATGACTGAAACCAAATGAACTACCTAGAAGGGGACTTCAATGCCTTCTTCCTCTGTATTTGAGTGTCCTCCCTTGCCTCTTTTGTATCCAAGTGATCACGAGCTCTCATGATGACTTCATGAGCTCTCTCCATAACTCCTCCACTACTTTGAGTAGTCACTCTTCACTTTCGTTTCAGTTTTTGGATTGATTCTCTTTTGATCGATTCTGTTTTGGCCTCCACTACTTATTGAAGTAAATGCTTCCATTTTTCATTTTTGTATTTCCTTCTATTTGAAGAAAATCCCTTTTGCAAAATATATACGACCTTGCTTCTTTTTTTTTTTAATACTCCCCCTCAAGCTCACATGTGAGCTTGCTCCTTCAGCCATATCCTCTTATCCTCCAAATTGATTTCATCCTTGAACCTCTTTAGTTTAGAAGCATCTAAGGAGTTTGTAAACATGTATGCAACCTGCTCATTAGTTCTAATGAACTTTATATCCACATCCTTGCTTAAGACTTTTTTTTCAAAGATAATGATAATGCACTTTTATGTGCTTACTTTGTGCATGAAATATTGGATTGTTTGTCAAGTGAATGCTTGACATGTTGTCACCATAAATTGGAATGGTCTCTACTTGCACATCAAGATGAGCCAAGATCTTCTTGATCCACATAGCTTCACAAGTTGCAAAGATTAATCCTCTATATTTAGCTTTTGTAGATGATAGTGCAATAGTAGGTTGCTTCTTTGAGCTCCATGTGATATGTTTCCTCTCTATCATGAATACATAACCTGAAGTGGATCTTCTGTCTTCCTTTGAACTAGCCCAATTAGCATCACTAAAACCCTTCACCTGTAATTCTTCATCATATCTATAAAACAAGGCATGATTGATTGTGTGCTTCACATATCTTAGCACTTGTTTAACTGAATTTAAATGTTCACTTGTTGGAATTTGCATAAAATTGAGAAAGAACTCCAACGATATAACTCAAATCTGGTCTTGTGATCATAGCATAGATCAATGAACCTATAATACTCCTATATATAGTTACATCATGTAACTTCTCTCCATCATTTGAGCATAGCTTCACATTTGTGTCCATAGGTTGAGTGAGTGGTTTGCATTCACTTATTCCAAATATGAAAAGAACATCCAATAAGTACTTTGTTTGCATCAAGTAGATGTCATCTTTCCTGTAGACTACCTCGATGCCTAAAAAGTATTTCAACTCACTAAGATCTGAAATTTTAGACTCCTTACCAAGTTTTGTTTTTATCTCTTGTATTCTTGGAACATTACTTCCTCTTATGATGAGATCATCAACATATATGAAGATGTATACATGCTTGCCATCTTCTTTCTTCATGTAAAGAGAAGGATCTGCACTACTTGGACTATACCCACACCTTGTGAGGTACTCAACCAATCTTTGGTTCCAAGCACGTGGTGCTTGCTTCAACCCATACAAAGATTTCTTCAATCTGCAAACAAAATTTGGATGCTTTTTATCTTCAAATCCAATTGACTGACTTATGTGTACCTCTTCTTGAAGTTCTCCATTGAGAAAAGCATTTTTTATGTCAAGTTGGTACAATCTCCTTGCTGCACTCATTGCAATCAAGGTTCTAATTGTTCCCATCTTTGCAACTGGGTTGAAAGTCTCTTCATAGTCAATTCCATGAGTCTCCTTGAATCCCTTTGCTACTAGTCTAACTTTATGCCTAGCTATAAGAACCATAAACATTTCTCTTTATTTTAAACACCCATTTATTTGGAACAATCTTCATACCTTCAACCTTTGGAACTAGCTCCCACATGTGATTGTCCTTGAGAGCTTTTATCTCTTTTTGCATAGCTTGCTGCCATTCTTTTTGTGTACATGCTTCTTCATATGCATCCGGTTCTTTGTTTTTGACCACCTATGTCATATATGCGAAATTCTTTGCAATAAAACTATCATAGCTCATCCATTGAATTGGATACCTTGCTCTTGAAGAGCTTCTTTCATTACTTTTGAATATTGCTTCTTCAACCAATTCAACTTTACCTTTGGTGTAATCACCTCTTCGTACTCTTCTTCACTTGCTTTTGAATCATTATTTTGGGCAGCATTTTCAGCTTCAAATCCTTCATAACTTGATGTTGGTGATGATGAACGACTCCTTATTCTCCCCTTCCTTGTTGAGCTTCCTCCATTTGATGTAGAAGCTTTTGGACTTTATATTTGAGTGTTTGTTTGCTGAAATTCTTCTTGGAAAACACCTCCATCATCTTCATAGTCTTCTTTAAGAATCTTCTCTTTCCCGTTGTCTCCAAACCATGGTCTTAGCTCATCAAATACCACATCTCGTGAGACTTGTAGCTCCTTTGTCACCGGATTGTAGCACCTATATCCTTTTTCCTCCAATGAATATCCAATTAAAATACATTTTTTTGACTTTGGCTCCATCTTTGTCCTTAGTTCTTGATGAGTGTGAACATAAGACACACATCCAAAAACTTTGAGATGTGTAAGGTCATGTTTCTTACCAGAATAAACCTCCTCGAGAGTTAAATTATGCACTCTAGCTATTGTGCACTTGTTCATCAAATAAACAGTCGTACTAGCTGCTTCAACCCAATAGTTTGGTGGAAGCTTCATCTTGCTGAGCATGCATCTTGCAACTTCTGTGATATGTCTATTTTTCCTTTCATCAATTCCATTTTGTTGAGGCATGTACCTACCTATAAATTTTTGTTTGATGCCATTTTCATAAAGAAAATCTAAAAATTGTTTGGAGAAATATTCTCCTCCTCCATCATACCTCAAGGTCTTTATGTACCATCCCATTTCCTTTTCTACATGTGCTTTAAATCTCTTGAAGATAGAGAACACATCTAGTTTTTGTTTTATGCAAAACATCCATAATTTTCTTGAATGATCATCAATAAAAGTGACAAAATATCTATTACTAGCAATCAATGGTTGTTGTGATGGTCCCCATACATCTGTGTGTATCAAGTTGAGGACATTCCTTGCCACATAGTTGCTCTTCTTGAATGGTTGTCAAGCTTTCTTTCCTAGTTGGAATGCTTCAAAAAACTCATGCAATCCAACATCATTGAATCTTGGAAGACCTCTTACCACTTCATGGTTGCTTATGTCCTTGAGCTTGGGAACGTTGATATGTCCAAACCTTTTGTGCCACAAATTGATTTCAGGAATCCTCTTGTTTCTAAACTGAATGTACATCACCTTTCCACGTGGTTGTTGAATGTCCAAAGTGAACATCCTACCTTGTTTCCTTCCTTGAGTAATGACCTTGAATCCTTCTTGTAGAGGAGGTACTGGGGTATCCACTTTCAACAATATCAAATTGTATACATTTCCAGTACTCCGTCTACTCAAGGGGGGTTCTCCTTAGGGAAGTATACCCTGTGACATTCTTGTGTGCAGGTACTTTCACTGATAACAGAGAAACCAATAGAAGTGAAAATGTACAGTTATAGAGAAAGGATCAATGACAAGTGCTCTTGAGAGAGGAAATCACTTCGTAACTTTGAAAATGATTATAGAGAGCTAAAATACTACAAAAGGATGTAACAGTGGGCTAGCATGCCATTCCAAAACTAACTAGCAACAATACAAGAGTGAGACCAACAAAGTGAATACAACAAAGAAGATGACTTGATCCTGAAGAAATTCACCGATGCATGCCAATGACTAGATCCAAGCCACTCAATCACCCTGTAATGCTAATCACCAACTTCACTGGAGGCTCACACTCTATATAATCATCACAGAGTGACCTCCAACAGTGTGCCTGTAGCAACAGAGTGCAGAGAGTAGACCAAAGAAAATAGCCTCAACTAGCATCAACAAGTGATGGTAGTGATGATACGCAGTAGTCCACACGATTCAGAGTACTCAAATCAGATTCAAATTACTCTCCCCATGAATGCCAAAATGAGTGCCAAACATCTGTTTATATAGACCCAGAGTGGCCAAGGGTGGCCTTGCCAAATTCCACCCTTAAGTGCCGCACGCGCCAAAGTGGTGGTCCAGAGGTGGAGGAGAGGACTAATTTTGGATCTGGTAGCCAACTTCAATGAGGCCCCCAATTTTAGCTTCTGACACTGCCAAAGCTTAGCGGCAATATTCCCTGCATTATTTTCCATTCTGACACATTACTGACAAAATATGCTCCGCCCGTCATTTGCTGCCCAAGCTGCTCATGGTGAGGCCTATACTAAGTCGGTAGTCGCCTTGCTTTGTAGTGAGTGCCCCTGGATGGTCGCCCAATTTGCACAAAAAGGGGGAGAGGTGGGGTAGCCCTAGGCGAGTGCATGTGGCCGATAGGAGGAGTGAGTCGCCCAAGGCAATTAGGAGGAGACTAGGAGGAGTGAGTCGCCCAAAGTGGGGGTTTGGAGGACTGTCGCCCAAATTGGCCTTCAAGGAGGAGGGTCGTCCATTTAACACAAAGTGGTAGAGGGTCGCCCAAGTTGAGTAGCATAGAGGAGGGAGGTGGGGTCGCCCTAGGCGAGTGTGTGGAAGGGGGGTGGTCGCCTTAGGCGAGTAGCATAGAGGAGGGAGGTGGAGGGTCGCCCTGGGCTAGGGTCGCCCTGGGCTAGGGTCGCCCTGGGCTAGGGTCGCCCAAGAGAGGAAAAGTGGTCCAGGTAGAGGAAGATGCCCCAGTAGAGGAAAGTTTCCCATTGCATATACAGTCTAAAGTTGAATGTCTTGCATCCACTTCCTCCCAAAAATTTTGCTTCAAATTGCTCCTGCTTTAACACTTCCAAGAAGCTTCTCCCAAAATAAAGCCAATCATGAGAATTGCCTTGAGAAGGTCGCCTGATATGAACGCCATAGGTGGTCGCCCAAGCAAGTGAAGTGTAGCACAATAATTGGGTGGTCGCCCTGACTTGGTCATGGTGAGGACAGGGAGATGGTGGCCTTGGGCGAGGGTGGCCTTGGGCTAGGGTCGCCCACTTTGAGGAGAAAGTTCGCCTTGGGAGAGGGTCGCCTAGGTGGCCGGAGAACCCCCCCCCCCAAGGCTTCAAGGTTCACTTTTGAGAATGTCCAGAACCCACGTGGTCCCTAGCAAAGGAACAAAACATCTTCCACCTGCTCTACAGACCCCCACATCAAGACTTTGCACCGTCCTGGTGCAACAACTCATTTATTTGCTTATTCCAAACAAAATGAACTGCAGAAAATGAAAAGAACTATGGTATGTACAATGAGGGAATTCCATCTGCTTGCATTAATTCAAATAATTCTTCACCCTGGAGATGTTGACCAGGGGCAACCTTTCACCCTGCAAGTCCTCTAAATGAACTGCTCCTTGTGATAATACCTTTATCACCTTGTAGGGCCCTATCCATTTAGGTGCGAGTTTGGTGGATGCTGGCGGGATCTGATGCACCAAGACCAAAGATCCTTCCCGTACCTCATTAGTCCTTACATACCTGTCATGCAACCTTTTGCGTTCCTCTTGCTTTACCTGCAGTTTCCTCATGGCTGCTTCCCTATATTCTTCCAATGCCACCAATCTTCTAATGGGAGGCTCAATTCCAATGGTTTTGGCTCCAATTTCCTTCCTGATAATAAATTCGAATGGTGCCAAGGCCTCTTTACCATATACTAAGCGGAATGGACTTTCGCCAGTGGTTCCTCTTCTAGTAGTTCGGAAAGCCCAAATTGCACCGATTAATGCTTGTGGCCAAGAACTTTGATGATCAAAGGATAATTTGCGTAAGAGCCCAATCAAAATTTTGTTAGAGCTTTCCGCTTGGCCATTAGCCCTTGGATAGTAAGCACATGACTTTTTGTGAAAGATTTTATACCTGTCAAAGACGAATTGGAGCAACTGATTTACAAAGTGAGTGCCCCTATCACTAGTAATTTCAAGTGGGCAACCAAATCTTGAGAAAATACGTTTAAACAAAAACTTAGCCACTGTCAAGGCCGTGCAATCTGTAGTGGCTTTAGCTTCTATCCACTTAGTTGCATAACATGTGGCCATCATAATATATTTCTTACCCCCAGGTTGACCAATTGGACTGATCGGACCAATAAAATCAAGACCCCAACGTTCAAAAGGTAGCCATCCTGTGGAGATGACTAATGGTTGAAAATTCAATTTGGTTGGCCTAGGAGCACATCTCTGGCAGATGTCGCACTCCTTAGCAAATTTGATTGCATCTTTGTATATCTGAGGCCACCATAGTCCCTTGTGGATAATTTTGTGAGCCAAATCCTCTCCCTTCATATGCCCTTCGTTGTGTGCTGCTTCAAGCAAAAAGTTTACTTCTTCTGGAAAAACACACTTTCTCAAGATACCGTCATGACAATATTTATATAAATTTCCATCTATGAGTGAGTAAGATTTGGACTTAAGGAGTAATTTCCTCTTTTCTAATGGTGTTAGATGGTTGGGGAATTTTCCAACTGAGAGGAACTGAAGAATTCCATCATACCAATCGGTTTGCATTGCAACCAGAAAAAGAGTACTATCCACCAGTTCATCATTAATACCTGTTGCCTTTTCACTCAGAGCAGTCCTTGATACCTGATCCGCCATATAGTGCTCTTTCCCTGGCTTAATATGAATATCAAAATCGAATTCCTGAAATAGCAATAACCATCGCCAAATCCTTCCAGCTACTCTTGGCTTGTTAATCAAGTACTTCAAAGGCTGATGATCAGATATGACAATAAAATGCACACCTAGGAGGTAATGCCAAAATTTTTGAAGAGCGAATACGATAGCCAAACCTTCCCTTTCAGTAGTGCTGTAGTTCCTTTCTGCTTTGGTAAGCAATCTGCTAGCATAGGCGATAGGTTGGTCTACCTTATGTGATGATGGTTGAGCCAAGACTGCTCCAACTGCATGAAGGCTGGCATCTGTATGCACATGGAACTCTAATGACCAATTAGGAACAGTTAAAAGTGGAGCAGTACATAACCTCAATTTTAGTTCGCAAAATGCTTTCTCAGCTTCAAGGCTCCATGAGAAAGGAACCTTCTTACTTGTAAGCCTGGACAAGGGCTTAGCTATTTCTGAATACATTCTGATAAATCGTCTATGGTATCCTGCATGGCCCAAAAAACTTTGTACTTCCTTTGGGGTTCGTGGAATCGGCATGGAGAGGATGGCAGTGATCTTTGCCGGATCAACAGTTATCCCTTCGGCCGATACTATATGACCAAGGAGAGTTCCTTTAGTGACCAAAAAATGACATTTAGCAGGATTTAACTTCAAACCTGTTTTGAGACACTGCTCAAAGATTTCTCTCAGATTTTTCAAGTGATCATGGAAATCTTGAACTATTGCTCTCTTATCCGTGCCTGAAAATACTGAAAAATCATCCATAAAAATGCGCAGAAAGGTGGTTAACCATTTCCCAAGTATCAGATACATTGTCCTATTAAAGGAAGCCGGTGCATTTTTCAAGCCAAAAGCCATGCGGGTATAAACATAAGTGCCCCATGGAGTAACAAAGGCCGTTTTGTCTCTATCTTCAGGATGAATCACTATCTGGTTGTAGCCACTGAAACCATCAAGAAAACTATATAGAGTGTGTCCAGCTACTTCTTCAAGCACCTGCTCTGTGAATGGTTGAGGGAAGCCATCTTGAATAGTCACCTTATTTAAAGCACGAAAATCAACGCATACTCTTATTTTGCCACTATTTTTCTTTGGTACAATGACCATGGAAGAAAGCCACTTTGAATGTTCTACTGGAACAATAATACCTGCCTCTTCCAGTTTCGTTATTTCTAGCTTTACTGCCTCTGCATACTTTGGATTGAGACGATAAGGCCTGCTTCTTGCAGGTGAAGCTCCTTCAACTAAAGGTATTCGATGTAATCCAAGCTCCTCTGGTATCCCTGTTAGATCCTTGTAGGACCATGCAAAGACATTTTTATATGAAAAAAGTAGAGAAGTCACCTTCTGTAGTAAAGAGGGATAATGCCACAACCAAGAGGCCAAGTGAACTATTTGAGGGTTCTCTTCATCTCCAAGATTTACTTCTTGAACAAACGTTCCAGAATTAGACTCACTTGAAAATTCATCCCCACTGTATGCAGGAGCGGAGTTCAATTTATGATCCACAATCTGTTCCTTGATCCATCCTAAAGGTATATTTGAAAATGGTAGTTCTTGAAGGTCAAAATTAGCCTCCTCAGATGCAGGTACAACTTTATCATTTTCTGGTCCTATAAGCATAAAATCATCCAATTTTTCATGTTTACCTGTCTTCTCCTTACATATCATTGTAGTGGCGCCTATTATCAAATTTTGACTATCTGGGTCTACTGGCCCAATAAGTGGTTTCGGTCCTTCGGGAGGCGCCTGCAAAAGATAAGCTCGACTACCTTGCTTCAGAGAAGTAGTGAGTTCCAGAGGGAGGATTGGCCCATTTTGGCCACTTTTGGCTAAGTGCACAACTTTGGCCTCCTGCCGCCCACTTGGGCCACCACCTTGGGCCTCCTGTCGCCCACTTGGGCCACCACCTTGGGCCTCCTGTCGCCCACTTGGGCCACCACCTTGGGCCTCCTGTCGCCCACTTGGGCCACCACCTTGGGCCTCCTGTCGCCCACTTGGGCCACCACTTTGGGCCTCCTGTCGCCCACTTGGGCCACCACTTTGGGCCTCCTGTCGCCCAATTTTTGCTGCTTCCTCTAATTTCTTGTGATCACATATCTTACTCTTTTCCATACTGTTCAAGTGAAAAACATCAATTTTTTCCTCTTTCTGGCCTCCTTGTGCTGCTTCTATAAAATCCTCATTTACTTCACATATCTCCACTGTGCAGCATTCTGTACTCCCCATCATCCAGTTTAATAGGGTATCATCTTCAGAAGGCATTACCTGAGTGTCCATTGTATACCCAGTAGCCTTGTTGATGTCTGATCCTTCTTCCAAATGTATCTGTAATTGATTGTTAGTACATGTGGAAATCCATAACTTGTTCTTTCCCCAATCCTGTAGGGCCTTTGCTTGCCTTAACCAAGGCCTTCCCAAGAGTAGAGGATATGAGGTCTCCTGTGGTAGGGAAATAACAACAAAGTCTAGAACAAAGTGACAACCCTGCACTATCATAAGTACCTTTTCAACAATGCCAAGTGGTGCAACCCGACGTTGATCTGCTAATGTAACTGTGAAGGGTGCTGCCTTCGTGGGATTCAATTTTAGTTTCTTCATGGTGAAATCTGGCATCAAATTGATGCCGGAACCTCCATCTATGATAACACCTGTGAGAGCTTCATCCTTTATAAAAACAGATAATCTTGAGCTCTGATAATCAGCCAGGGGTGCAGGAGGAAAGTCAACCATAAAACCATCTATGCTAGGAGGTGGGCTCAAGCATGCAGAGTGTATAATTTTTAACAAATCACTTCTTACTTTTGAATCCATCTTTATGAGTTGGTACAGACTAATTTTATGATGAATACCTCTCAGGATTTCCTCAATGTTCACCTCTTGTGTTTCTTCCTGAGGACTTGTTGGTTGATCTTTTAGCAAAGTAGTCACCCTCTCATAAGCTCCTTCAATGTCTGCTTGGTCCGTCCATCCCGCCTTCTTTTCCTCATTTCTATCTTTGAGTCCTTGTTGTTCCTCCCTATAGGCTACTGCCGCTTGCATGGCTCTAGTCATCATTGGCATTGACGAAGATGAAACAGCATAAGACTGAGTGGTCATACCTTCTACTTGTGGGGAGACTGCAATCATGTGAATTGGAGGAGGGCGGCTCCTTGGGCAATCTCTGGTGTAGTGATCCTTAGCATCTGGACAATGCTGACAGGGAGGTGCACCTTCTGGTAGGGAGCACTTGTTCTGCATATGGCCATACTCACCACAACGATAACACATGAGTGGCCTATTATATCTAGGCCGAGTAGGACGGGTCTCTTCTCTGTTAGGTGCATTCGAAGTACTAGCATAATATGAATCCAAAGCTTGATGGTTACCTCGTTGTTGTGCTCCCTTGAGGTAGTAGCAATCTCTAGCTTCATGACCATCTTTGCCACAAAATTGACAACTAACCTTGTTAGGACAATTAACATTGGAATGTCCACTATTGCTGCATATTGTACACCAAACCTGTCTTCGTATGTCCTGTGTGGTTCGCAAATCTTCGAGCTCACGACGAAGTTGAGCTACTTCATCAACAGTGTGGGGCGGGGGCGGCGGCACGACCTTCTCTTCTTGGCGACTTTGCTACATTCTTAAGGCTTCCAACTCCTTCCTGAGTTGCCCGATAGGATCCAAGTCTGATGCATAATTTGATTGGGCCTCCCCTTCAAAATGTAATCTAGCCTCCTCAATGCGCGATGCAGTTGCAACAAAATCATCAAGTGTTGCATCCAATCTAAGAGATTCACGAAGCTTCTGCTGAGATGACTTGGGCAGAGCTTTCTCTATCCATTTTTTTACCAAGAAATCACCTGGAGCATGTGGCAGACGTGAAACAAGTGCTTTTGTTCTAGTGTGAAGTTCATGAAAGGATTCACCTGATCTCAATTTTAGGTTCTCTAGCTGATCGAGAGCTCTTTCCGAGGAGTTGCTTGGTCGGAATGTCTGCGAGAATGCCGTCTTCAGTGCCTCCCATGTAGTGAAGTGTCCATCTGCATATTGACTATACCATTTGTCTGCAAGGCCTTCCAATGTAGATGGGAAGAGCACCAACATTGCATCCTCTCGATTCTGCAATCCTCGTCCACGACATAATGAGACGAATCTCCTCACGTGGTCATCCGCATCCTCATAAGCCAATCCCTTAAATGTAGGGAACTTGATGTTCAACCTAGAGAGTAAATGAGAAAGTTCCTCCATTGGCACTGGTGCTTCTTCTGAAGTATCAGAGGAAAAATCTAACGTCCTCCTCAGCTTCTCTTTTGAAAGCGGGGTTGAAGCCAAATCGATGGAAAAATTTAAGGGTAGAGGGGTACTAGCCGAAGGTAGAGCTGACTTCTTGAGGCTCTTTTGTACACGAAGGGGTTCTCTGTCTACTCGAGTGTGGGTCATGTACCCACTCACAGAATGCAAAAAATCAAGAAATTAATGCAATGACAACTATATAGTGCACACTAGATACCTCACACAAAAATGCAAGTGTCCCACCGGGCGTGCCAAACTGTAGAGGAGGTACTGGGGTATCCACTTTCAACAATATCAAATTGTATACATTTCCAGTACTCCGTCTACTCAAGGGGGGTTCTCCTTAGGGAAGTATACCCTGTGACATTCTTGTGTGCAGGTACTTTCACTGATAACAGAGAAACCAATAGAAGTGAAAATGTACAGTTATAGAGAAAGGATCAATGACAAGTGCTCTTGAGAGAGGAAATCACTTCGTAACTTTGAAAATGATTACAGAGAGCTAAAATACTACAAAAGGATGTAACAGTGGGCTAGCATGCCATTCCAAAACTAACTAGCAACAATACAAGAGTGAGACCAACAAAGTGAATACAACAAAGAAGATGACTTGATCCTGAAGAAATTCACCGATGCATGCCAATGACTAGATCCAAGCCACTCAATCACCCTGTAATGCTAATCACCAACTTCACTGGAGGCTCACACTCTATATAATCATCACAGAGTGACCTCCAACAGTGTGCCTGTAGCAACAGAGTGCAGAGAGTAGACCAAAGAAAATAGCCTCAACTAGCATCAACAAGTGATGGTAGTGATGATACGCAGTAGTCCACACGATTCAGAGTACTCAAATCAGATTCAAATTACTCTCCCCATGAATGCCAAAATGAGTGCCAAACATCTGTTTATATAGACCCAGAGTGGCCAAGGGTGGCCTTGCCAAATTCCACCCTTAAGTGCCGCACGCGCCAAAGTGGTGGTCCAGAGGTGGAGGAGAGGACTAATTTTGGATCTGGTAGCCAACTTCAATGAGGCCCCCAATTTTAGCTTCTGACACTGCCAAAGCTTAGCGGCAATATTCCCTGCATTATTTTCCATTCTGACACATTACTGACAAAATATGCTCCGCCCGTCATTTGCTGCCCAAGCTGCTCATGGTGAGGCCTATACTAAGTCGGTAGTCGCCTTGCTTTGTAGTGAGTGCCCCTGGATGGTCGCCCAATTTGCACAAAAAGGGGGAGAGGTGGGGTAGCCCTAGGCGAGTGCATGTGGCCGATAGGAGGAGTGAGTCGCCCAAGGCAATTAGGAGGAGACTAGGAGGAGTGAGTCGCCCAAAGTGGGGGTTTGGAGGACTGTCGCCCAAATTGGCCTTCAAGGAGGAGGGTCGTCCATTTAACACAAAGTGGTAGAGGGTCGCCCAAGTTGAGTAGCATAGAGGAGGGAGGTGGGGTCGCCCTAGGCGAGTGTGTGGAAGGGGGGTGGTCGCCTTAGGCGAGTAGCATAGAGGAGGGAGGTGGAGGGTCGCCCTGGGCTAGGGTCACCCTGGGCTAGGGTCGCCCAAGAGAGGAAAAGTGGTCCAGGTAGCGGAAGATGCCCCAGTAGAGGAAAGTTTCCCATTGCATATACAGTCTAAAGTTGAATGTCTTGCATCCACTTCCTCCCAAAAATTTTGCTTCAAATTGCTCCTGCTTTAACACTTCCAAGAAGCTTCTCCCAAAATAAAGCCAATCATGAGAATTGCCTTGAGAAGGTCGCCTGATATGAACGCCATAGGTGGTCGCCCAAGCAAGTGAAGTGTAGCACAATAATTGGGTGGTCGCCCTGACTTGGTCATGGTGAGGACAGGGAGATGGTGGCCTTGGGCGAGGGTGGCCTTGGGCTAGGGTCGCCCACTTTGAGGAGAAAGTTCGCCTTGGGAGAGGGTCGCCTAGGTGGCCAGAGAACCCCCCCCCCCAAGGCTTCAAGGTTCACTTTTGAGAATGTCCAGAACCCACGTGGTCCCTAGCAAAGGAACAAAACATCTTCCACCTGCTCTACACTTCTTTTGGATTCTTTATAAAGAAACCTTTTTTATTGAAGATAACATGATATCCTTTCTCTCCCATTTGTTCTACTGAAATCAAATTCTTTGCAATAGTAGGAACATGAAGAACATCAATCAATACCTTCTTGTCTCCAAGCTTGATTTCTCCAACATGCTCAATTGTGTGTTGAGTTTCATCAGTGGTCTCTACACATCCTTTTCCACTTGGAGCTTGTAGATTTGTGAATAAATCTCCTTGGTATGTCATATGATTGCTGCAACCTAAATCTATAAAACATTTTTTTTCATCACTTCTTGAGTTGTTGTACTCATGCTTCATGGCAAACATGGTTTGCTTGTCTCCTTCACTTGATGTACTTGCATAGTTATTTTGGTTGCTTTTGCTTCCTCCATTCAATCTTCCATTCTTTTGCCGACAATCATTTGTATAATGTCCTGCTTTACCACGATGATAACATGTTACACCTTTATGAGGATGGTATCCTCTATTTCGTCCTCCACCACTTCCATGTGTGATGTCATTTGAGTTGTCCTTGTTGTCCTCCGAGTTCTATTGGTTGGAATTTGTGTTGTTGTAGCTTCTTCCTCTTCCTCTCAAGCCTCTTTCTTGAGCTCCTTCCTCTACCTCAACCTACATATAACATTTGGCTATGGCTATCCTTACCTTTGTTTCCTTCTCCTTGTTGAGCAGCCTCTTCAGCCACAAGATTTGGTATAATCTCATCGAATGTTGGTAGAGGGTCTCTATAAAGAATGTTTTTAATGAGGGGCTTCCACTTCTCTTCACTCCTCAAGCCATTGAGGGTTATTTGGACGATGTATTCCTCTTCTATCTTGCATCCAACTGATGTTAGATGATCTCAAAGCTCCTTGATCTTCAACGTATACTCACTAATGTTTTGGGTAGAGCTTTTCTTCATGTTGTTGAGCTCGTTCTTGAGTTGCATCTTGTGAGACCTTGTTGAGGTAGCATACATCTTCTCCAATGCTTCCCAAACTTCCTTGGCTGTTTCTAGGCTTTGCATATGACCAATCATAGTGTTAGAAATAACTTGTGAAATGAGGAACATCACCCTTCGATTCTGCTCTTCCCAATCTTCAAATTGTCTCCTTTGTACTAGAGTAATGTTGGGATCTTGAAGTCCATTGGTTGTGGATCATCTCCAATAACTAGACTCCATAAACCTTTACCTTTAGGGTAATTTGTCATTATATACCTCCAAGACTGAAAAATATCTTTATCTAACTTCTCAACTTGCTGTCATAAATCAGCCATTGAAAACTTCCAAGTTTGAAGTTTACCTCATATATGTTGTGGCGCTCTTTCTTGACTTTACAAAGCTCCATCTTCTTTTGTAGCTTCTCCTTTGCTTTATTTTAGTTCCAATGCTTTGCCTCTTCAGGCTTCAATGCTCTATTGTTGAGCTTTGATACCAATTCTGGATAATTCCTCTCCTATGTGTAGCGGAAAGTGTAGAAGACCTTCTTAGGATCAAGACTTTTACCTATAGCCAACACTTAGAATAAAAATTGGTATTAATTAAAGAAGAAAATGATCTTGAGGCTTTGGTCAATCAAACTAGACACTAACAACTTTCAAATGAGCTATGAAGCACTCAATTTGGAGTAGTTTTGGTTTGGAAACTCTTTGCCTCAAAATAGGCTGCTTGTCCACTCAGTTAGGCTGAAAACTGGGCTTCACTAAAAACTTAATAACTTCTAGAGCATGATGAATTTGAAATAAATGTTTTCTATAGAGAAATTACACAAGATAAGCTTTCCAAAGAATATTTAAAATCTAAAAATGGGTACTTACATTGAGAGACATGACTCTCGGAATTAGGCTACCTAGAAATGGTGAGTGGTTGGACATAGTCTATGAGACTGTAGAAAATGAAACGGCTAAAACCAAATGAACTACCTACAAGGGGACTTTAGTGCCTCCTTCCTCTATACTTGAGTGTCCTCCCTTGCCTCTTTTGTAGCCAAGTGACCACGAGCTCTCATGATGACTTTGTGAGCTCTTCTCCATAACTCCTCCACTACTTTGAGCACCCACTCTTCATGTTCTTTTCAGTTTTTGGATTGATTCTCTTTTGATTGATTCTCTTTTGGCATCAATTACTTGTTGAAGTAAATTCTTCCCATTTTCATTTTTTTATTTCTTTCTATTTGCAAAAAATCCTTTTTGCAAAATATATACGCCCTTGCTTCTTTATTTTTTTAACAATTTACACGTCATGTAGCCAAACTTTGCATCCAATCATAAGGGTCGAATTCTTCATTGTTGCAGATCCTAGGCATGGATTTTGGATCCTTAACTCGCCTAGACAAAGACTAGTGTATACCTTCTTTGTCTTTGTATCTTCTTTCAGCTTCTTATATAGTAGCCTTTCATACACACAAATTTTTTTATTCCTCCATCCAAGAGGGATCCTCTAAATGAAAACTATGTATAGAGGTTGTCTCTTCATCTTGATGAAAGGTGTTCCATTGTAGTGGAACAATATTTCTAAAAGATAAATCTTTTAGATTATCTTTGTGATTGCACCTAAGTGTTGCAAGTGAATTTGATCCCCAATCTTCAGCTATCTCATGAAACGCCTCCCTAAGATCATTTCATAGTTTCTAGACTTTCCAAACTGACAAATAGCCAATGTGTGCTGAAACTTAACTCCACGTGTAGAGTGTACTAGTCCTTCCTATATCCCAAGAAGATACTCTACATGCCCATATGGTAATTCTAAGTTCATCTAAGTGATCCTCAAGGTAGGCTGACCCCAATTCTCCCAAAGATCCTTTATAGCTATGGAAACTCCTACTCCCAAGTCTAAGATTGATCTGTTTGTGTAATTGTATGGGAGAGGCACTTAGGTTTTTCCCTTTCCTCATGAACACAGGTTTTGAACATCACCATAACAAGATCTTTTTAGACACTTATCTCTTTGTCCCAAAACTATCTCCAAGATATGTGGGTCAGTTTGTTGCTTTTTCTTCCATTTGGTTTCATGAAATATTTTCCAGAGTTAGCTTCATCCATTTCTAGTATTGTCTTCTCAATCTCTACTTTTGTTCTTGGAACATGGTTTATGAAGAATTTCTCTTTATTATCCGATGTGAACTTGATGTGGATCTTTATGTACCATTTGTTGTGTGAACTCCTAGAATTGATGATCTAGAATCCTGGTATTCTCTATTCTCATGGGAACACACTCTAGCATGGCTTGAGTAACTTCCACCATTTTTCATGCATAAGGATAACCTTTCCCTTTCTAGTTCTTCTCTAAAATAGCACCATTGATGGTGCTCTAAGCTGGTTCAAGTGACTATTCTTGCATGAGCTTTTCAAAACATTTGTAGGTCTTCAAGCATAGGATCTCCTAGAACCAATCTTGCTTGTTTCTTTGTGTGGTTCATCTTAGGATCTTCTCAAACTATTTTCACTTGAACTGATGATTGTGCGTGATTTTGAGAAAGATTCGTTAAGCACTTGATTCGTTTCTTTTTTTCTTCAAATCCTTTTGTAAATCGTTCATTCTTTGTCTCCATTTCTTCTTGAAACTCTCTTTTCTTGCTTTACAAACTTGTACTCTCTTTTTCACTAGGCTCTCACTCTTTTTCATTGTGCTTTTTACAATTAAAGGGTCTCGTGCTCTTTGTTCTCATAGGAGGAGCTAAAAATTATAAAATCCATGTAGACTTCTATATGTTGGTATTGAGATCTAGTCACAAGTCGTTGATGTATCATGGCCCATGTAGGTTTATCCTACTATCTCTATGATGTTTATTTGAATGTTCTTTTCTTTGTTTGGATTTTTTAGGGTAGTCCTTGAAGAGATGCTTTGCTCCACAAAATTGCCTCATAGAAGGTCTAACAATGGTGTACCATAGATTAGAGTAATTTCCCCCCAGTCCTTGGTTCCTCCAGTCCTTGGTTCCTCTAGTCCTTGGTTCCACTTAGGATCCTCGCTATAGTACGGGGCATCATAAGAAGAGAAGTAGTCCATTTGTTGTTGGAACATCAAGCTTACACTATGCTTGAGGTGGATTTGATCTACATCAAAGGCTATCACGTCGAAAGAATATCCGTTGGAGACTTCTTATTCATATGCTCATTTATTGTATTTTTTTGAGAAATTTTTTATGGTTCATTTAGCGTTGTAAAAGCCTTGAGCTTTACACATGTAAAGGTAGAAACATAGAGCCCAAATCCCACGAATTTGTGGTGGTTGAAATTGCATTCAATCAAGCAATCAATCACCTAAAAGTAGATCAAAGTAGATCTTCACTTTCCTACAATCCCAACAACCATTCCCACCTTCATTTGAATTCAAATTCAACTTGTAAAATTTGTGGAACACTCCTAGAGTCTATATAAAGACTTGGAATCACTTGTACATTACATGGAAGCAATATACATACACCTGTGACCATCATTGTCTTGCTCCTTCAATTCTCTGCATCATCTTCTTCGCCAACAGTAATCTTGCAGAGGCTGTTGCTCTCTCTCTAGAGCTCCAAATTGAGTTCAAGATGACTCATTAGAAAGGTATAAGTGTCTAGTTTATGCCTGTAGATTTTGAAAGCATGTGGTTCAGTAGATTGGGAGAAATATCTGTTTTTCTATCTCGGGGTCAATCTATACGTATTCCTGAAAAATAGGAAGTACCACCGGTGAATGTCACATTCATTCCTATAGCATATTTTGCTTATTCCTTATACTTTTGTGCATTCCATATACTCAACCCTATGTGTATCAATCCCATAAAAGGATCTTTTCTAATTGTAATCACGCTGGTCGCTATGGGCATTTGAAGTTCATTGTCTCTTCCATAGATAGTAAGTTTTTTGAGCTAATCGACCCGCGAAGCTATCTGTTTTGTATCGGCTCATTCTCCTTGATGCTCCAAAGTACATAGTGTGTTTCTTTGCACTTATTGCATGCCTATAAGGTCTATTTGAGTCTCCATAAGCTCAAGGGCTGGTCTTGTGCCGGTTGGCTTGACCAAACTTCGTCGCTTCAAAACACACTTTTCTACCTTCTACAAGCTTCTCCAAGTTCTTTCAGTGGTATCAGAGCTAGATCAAGATGGGTGATGACTTTCCCTCAATGATCCAGAAGCTTGATCGACACAACTATGCAGCTTGGCAAATCAGAATGGAGGCCTATTTGCAAGGTAGAAATCTTTATGGAATTGTAGCAGGTGATGAACTTATGCCTATTCCAAGATCCAAAGGAGGACCTACAAAAGAGGAGATAGATAAGCTCACACTTTGGTGCACAAGGGATGCTCAAGCAAGGTCGTATATACTAAACTCTATCTCTGACTTTCTATTACCACATATCAGAGGATGCAAGACATCTCAAGAGACTTGGGATATGTAATAAAGTGATAGGAAGGAGAGGATTGAACCACAACCTTGACAGATACGAGATGGTTGAACTACACCCTAAGAGAGAGGATTAGGAAGTAATCCTCAACCATGGCTTTTGGGGCAAGTGGTTAGCCCATCACATTCCTAACCAAGAGGTTGTGAGTTCAAGTCCTTACATTGGTATCAGAGCCTATGAGGTAGGCTTGAGCAAAGTGGAATGACCCAATGGCCTCTAAAAAAGGCGCTTGGGCACTCTTACCATGTGAAAAGGTAGGAATTTGCGAAGCGACGCTTTGAGAACTCTCTCCAAGAGAGATTGGGGTGTATCTCTCAATCTGTAGGTCGAATTGAGGCATATAATATACCGTTGGAAAGCTCTCTGAACGAACTTTCCAATGAACTAGCTTGCAAGTATGAAGTCCTTGGGAATCCTTGAGTGGCACTTGATTAAGTGTTCAAGATACCAAAAATGGGTGAGAACAAGGTGCAAGATACTAAGGTTGAGAACAGTGTTCAAGACACCAAGGTTGCGAACAAGGTTCAAGAAACTATGCGAGGTTGAGGGACATCAGTTCAAGGGCACCTAGGGAGTTCAAGCGGCTGATCACCGAGGCTAGAGGGATACAAGAGCAAATCATTGAGGACAATGCTCAACTAAGGGGGGAAGACTGTAATAAAGTGATAGGAAGGAGAGGATTGAACCACAACCTTGACAGATAGGAGATGGTTGAACTACACCCTAAGAGAGAGGATTAGGAAGTAATCCTCAACCATGGCTTTTGGGGCAAGTGCTTAGCCCATCACATTCCTAACCAAGAGGTTGTGAGTTCAAGTCCTTACAGGATGCCCTCAAGACTTTCTTTTCTGCTAGTACCAAAGCAAGAAAGAATCATCTTTGGAACGAGTTCAACCAAATGAAGAAGACACCTAAACAAACCATCATAGAGTTTGTTACCAAGGTCAAGGAGGTTGCGGATCAGTTAGCATCCATTGGAGAGCTGATTGAAGAAGAGGTCATCATGAGGCAAATTCTCAACGGCATTCGAAGTGATAAGCAATGGCAATCCTTCACGATGGCTTATGATCTCATCATGGATGTGCAAACTCCAGACTTCAACATCTTTCTTGGACAACTCTTCAATCAAGAATCCAACAATAGCATAAAGGAAGGTAACTCTTATCATGGTAATTCAACTAGTGCTCTATATGCAGATAAGAAGGATAAGAAGCAGAAAGGCAAGAAGAAGGAAGAAGATGAAGAAGAGACTTCCCAAGCCAACTTTGCAAGCAAGAGCAAGTGGAAAGGGAAGAAGAAAGGACCAAAGCAAGACAAAGTCAAAGGTCATAATGTTCAACCTTGTGCCATATGCGATAAGACCAACCACACCACTCAGAATTGCTAGTTCAATGGGAAGACCCAGAAAGGAAGTGGAAGAGGTGGATATGGCAGCAATAGAGGCAGAGGTGGACACAACTTCAATAATAACAATAGAAGCTATAATAGAAGGGACTACAACAATTATTCAGAAGATCAACCACATGAAGACTCATTGCTTCTTATGAATCTAAGCCACAAAGAAGGTAAAGAAGATGATCATTTGTTCTACATAGATTCAGGATGTTTGAATCATGTTGCAGACAACATTTCTCTTCTATTTGATTTGGAAAGTCCAAAGCATAGACATGAAGTGCAAATAGGGGATGACACAAAGCACAATGTGGAGAAGATTGGTAATGTCAAAGCTTCCAATGGCAGGACAAACATTCTAAGTAAGGTTGTCTATGTACCCACTATCACTAAAAACCTAATAAGTGTAGGCCAAATAGTTGAAAAAGGCCTATGTGGAGAATCATACAAGTAGATCACTAAAGAAGCTCAGATCTGATAGAGGGGGAGAATACTTCTCCAAAGAGTTTGATGAGTTCTTACAGGACAAAGGTATCAAAAGGGAAGTGACTACTAGGTACTCTCCTCAACTAAATGGAATTGCAGAGAGGAGACACAAGACATTGGTTGGATCAGTCCGAACAATGCTTGAAGAGAAGAAGTTGCCACATTATCTATGGGCAGAAGCTATTTCAACTACTATGTACCTTGTCAATAGACTACCATCCAAATCACTTCAAGGTATGACTCCTTATGAAGCATGGCATGGAAGAAAACCTAGTCTTGGACATTGCAAGGTTTTTGGTTGTTTAGCTTATGTTCATGTACCATCACAAATAAGAGGTAAGCTAGATGAAAGGGCAACAAAGGCAGTGTTTATTGGATATGATTCAACTTAGATGGGTTACATGTTCTTCAATCCTTCAACCAAGCAATTCACTACAAGTAGAGATGTGTTTGAAGAACACAGGTCTTGGTATGATGAAGACAAACAAAAGGTAAAACTACCATATGATCTTGATTCTGACTCTCATCAGTTAGGAAGCAAGCATGATACACAGGTCCAGGATCCAAGAAGTGATACAGATGATGACCAAGATGAATGAGAAAAGAATTACAAGCTATGGAACTCAAGAGGCAAAACAAAGATGCAAGAGGTTGGAGAATGCTCCAAACAAGCACCTAGAAGATCAACAAGAGAGAAGAAACAACCAGAAAGGTATGGATATGATTCCACATTTGTTACGAAGCATTCAATATACTTCGCAAAAGATTCTATTTTAGAGGAACCCTCAACCTATGAAGAGACAAAGGGAAACCCTAATTGGGAAAAGGCCATGAACGAAGAGATAGATGCATTGAAGGAGATGGACACTTGGGATTTGGTTCCAATGTCACCGAATCAAAAGGTAATTGGTTGCAGATGGGTATATAAAGTTAAAAGAAATTTAGATGGATCAGTTTGCAGGTACAAGGCAAGATTAGTTGCCAAAGGATGCTCACAAAGTCATGGTATAGACTATGAGGAAACATTCTCACCACTTGCAAAGATGACTACAATCAGGACATTGATAAGTGTAGCTGTTGCAAGGAATTGGAGACTCCTCCAACTTGATGTGAAAAATGCATTCTTAAATGGTTGGATAAGTGAAGAGGTATACACATCACAACCACCAGGTTTTGAAGACCCTAATCATGCATCTTATGTTTGCAGACTTAAGAAAGCATTGTATGGATTGAAACAAGCTCCAAGAGCTTGGAATTACAGGTTGGTTACATGTCTTCAAGATCAAGGCTTCAAAGCTAGCAGCTCAGATCCTTCTCTATGCATCAAAAGGGATCACAATGAGGTTATCTATCTATGTGTATATGTAGATGATATTATTGTGACAGGTGATGATCTAAATGGCATTCAAAGGATCAAGAGACACACGCAAGAGGAGTTCAAAATCAGTGACCTAGGTGAGCTCACATGTTTCCTAGGTATGCAGGTGATATATACAGATGAAGGAATGTATTTGACTCAAAGAAGATACATTCAGGATCTTCTTCTCAAGTTCAAAATGGAGAACACTAAACCTGCAGGTACACCTTTGGAGATGAATCATAAACTAAGTGTTTATGAAGGTGAGAAAATTGAAGACATTAAAGAATATCAAAGCTTGGTAGGTAGCTTGATATATGCTACTCATACAAGGGCAGACATCTCATATAGTGTGGGAGTGCTTAGTCAGTTCATGCACTCACCGAGAAGACCACACATGGATGCGGCTAAGAGAGTACTTAAGTATCTCAAAGGTACAATCAACGAAGGTATATTCTATCCTTACTCTTCAGATTTGGATATCAAAATCTACTCAGATGCAGATTGGGCAGGAGCTAAGGATGATAGAAAAAGTACATCTAGTTACTTAGCATTTGCAGGTTCAAAGCTAGTGTCATGGAGTTCCAAGAAGCAACCAACAGTTGCTTTATCTTCAACTGAAGCAGAGTACAGAGGCTTGACCATAGCAACTCAAGAGGCAATATGGTTAAAAGCATTGTATACAGATTTGGGACTTGTGAGTTCCAAACCTCACATATTTGGAGATAATGTAAGTTCCATGCATCTAGCAGCAAATCCTATTTTCCATGTGAGAACCAAGCACATAGAAGTCCATTACCACTTCATCAGGGAGAAGCTCATGGCAAAGGAGATTGACATTTCTTTTGTTCCAACTGAAAAGCAAGTAGCAGATATGATGACGAAGGCACTTGATGGAATAAAGCTTTGTAGATTCAAAGCTATGGCAGGTATTCAACCTATCAGAGAATGAAGACTCAAGCATACTTTAGCTTGAGGGGGAGCTGTTGGAACATCAAGCTTACACTATGCTTGAGGTGGATTTGATCTACATCAAAGGCTATCGCGTCGAAAGAATATCCGTTGGAGACTTCTTATTCATATGCTCATTTATTGTATTTTTTTGAGAAATTTTTGATGGTTCATTTACCGTTGTAAAAGCCTTGATCTTTACACATGTAAAGGTAGAAAGATAGAGCCCAAATCCCACGAATTTGTGGTGGTTGAAGTTGCATTCAATCAAGCAATCAATCACCTAAAAGTAGATCAAAGTAGATCTTCACTTTTCTTAGATTGTGGGAAAGTGAATTGATTCCCTCCAACAACCATTCCCACCTTCATTTGAATTCAAATTCAACTTGTAAAATTCGTGGAACACTCCTAGAGTCTACATAAAGACTTGGAATCACTTGTACATTACATGGAAGCAATATACATACACTTGTGACCATCATTGTCTTGCTCCTTCAATTCTCTGCATCATCTTCTTCACCAACACTAATCTTGCAGAGGCTGCTGCTCTCTCTCCAGAGCTCCAAATGGAGTGCAAGATGACTCATTGGAAAGGTATAAGTGTCTAGTTTATGCCTGCAAATTTTCAAAGCATTTGGTTCAATAGATTGGGAGAAATATCAGTTTTTCTGTCTCGGGGTCAATCTCTGCGTATTCTTGAAAAATAAGAAGTACCACCGGTGAGTCTATATAAAGACTTGGAATCACTTGTACATTACATGGAAGCAATATACATACACTTGTGACCATCATTGTCTTGCTCCTTCAATTCTCTGCATCATCTTCTTCGCCAAAACTAATCGTGCACAGGCTACTGCTCTCTCTCTCTCCAGAGCTCCAAATTGAGTGCAAGATGACTCATTGGAAAGGTATAAGTGTCTAGTTTATGTGTGCAAATTTTCAAAGTATTTGGTTTAGTAGATTGGGATAAGTATTAGTTTTTATGTCTCGGGGTAAATCTCTATGTATTCCTGAAAAATAAGAAGTACCACCGGTGAATGTCGCATTCATTCCTATAGCATATTTTGCTTATTCCTTATACTTTTGTGCATTCCATACACTCAACCCTATGTGTATCACTCCCATAAAAGGATTTTTTCTAATTGTAATCACGCTGGTTGCTATGGGCATTTGAAGTTCATTGTCTCTTCCATAGATAATAAGTTTTTTGAGCTAGTCGACCCGTGAAGCTATCTGTTTTGTATCGACTCATTCTCCTTGATGCTCGAAAGTACATAGTGTGTTTCTTTGCACTTATTGCATGCCTATAAGGTCTATTTGAGTCTCCATAAGCTCAAGGGCTGGTATTGTGCCAGTTGGCTTGACCAAACTTCGTCGCTTCGAAACGCACTTTTCTACCTTCTACAAGCTTCTCCAAGTTCTTTCATTTGTGACTCCTCCAAGTACTATTGCTCTCCTCCATGCTATTCATAGGCACATTCTTGCATTCCTAGACGTAATGTTCATGATATGGGCACAATGGCTCATTCTTTGTTTTCCTCCGAGTTGGTTTATTTAAGAGGAACAACATTGTGTGGTGTAATAGGTTGTTGTCCTAGGACATGTGGTGAATTAGGATCTTGTTGACCCATTTTTGGCCTTGGTGCCTAATAATATTGCAAAGCATTGTAGTCTCTTGGTGGTCCATGAGGCATGTATGGATACGACCTTGGTTGATAAGCAAGATATTGTCTAACAGATTGTCCATAGTAATGACATCTAACAGTGGCATGATTTGTGAGCTTCTGACAACATTGAAATATTACAATTCTGCTCTATTTGTGTGTGGTTGAGCTTTTTCAAAACTACAACTTTTCATTGGATGAACTCCTCTATACTAATAACATCATTTGAGTGGTTGCACATGTTGAGCTGTGCTTCAGTATACCTAGTATCCTTTTCAGAATGGATTTTTGTTGACTAGCTCCTCAATATCAGCCCAATTCTTTGTCCCTAACCCTCCATATCATTGGTGTGACCACGATTGTAACACACCACATACAAGGTGACTTGTTTATCTATATAGTGACCTTTTATGAACTTTACAACCGACTTCTTCCAAGGAGTAGATCCTATTACTACAACATAGTACACACACATATTTGGCAAAAAGGGAGAAATGCAAGTCTCACCCTCAATGTATGACGAAGGACCCGCTCCCAGTTGTGGCCCAAGTGGTTTATGCCATGAATCGATTGGGAGGATGTCCCAGGTTGAAGTCCTAAATAGGCTTGACATATCCATATGGATTCCATATGTAGAGGGCTGATCATCCCCCCTTCATACTGGTTTCTTTGCAAAACTTCATGTACTCTCAAAAAATACAGTTTTTACTTCATACCATAAGCTATGTACATATGTAACTTATGAGTCTTGTAAATAATGCAGCTTTATCTGAGTTTTGGTAGGTCCTTAAGTTTCTTTAACTCGCATGCATGTTAGTTTCATGTGATACACAAAGCTGCACTATGTCTTGTCAAATCGGATCGATGGCACTAAATACATCAGATCCCTACTTGTTCGTATTAATATCAAATGATCAATAATATTTTGCAGCTTCGCATTAATATCAAAAGATCAATAATATTTTGCAGCTTCTCTCAAAATTCAAAAGGGTATGGCATCAAGTAGTGGAAACAGTGGAGTATGAAGAACACAAGAAACGACCATCTGTTCAATAAAAAATATTGTGTCGGAGAAGCCACCAATTAACTATGCTAAAAATACAACTCATATTCCCATAAATCCCTCCACCAGTCCTCCTTCCATATCCACCAATGGGATCCGTTACATACCCTTGTGATCATTGGTTAAAAGACACCAAACACCCGATATGGGAAGGTATACACTTTTTTTCCGCAAAAAGATCCTTCCATTAGTAAGAAAAAACGCCCATCGGGCTACCATCCCAACCAGGGAGTAGAAAAGAAATACAAGGGAAAAAACACCCAAATGACCACAAAATCCTCAAAACCCTAAGTCTTGGGGGCATTGCAAGGAGGGGCAAAGAGTCAGGTAGGTGGCCGGTAAGTCCAATGGATAGTGTGACCCTGAGGGGTCAAGAAGGGGCCTTTCCTCAAAAGCTAGAGGAAGGCCTGCCATCATCGGGATGTGGCACCGCAATTCCACTAGTCCAACTGCCCACGCAACCTATGCATCAGGTCCAAGCAAAGATCCTATACAATCTTAGTGAAGGGATCGTGCACTGCTCGAAAATGTGTTGGCATCTCGCCTTCCAAATGAACCACATGGTAAGACTGGTGATCAACTCCCAATAGGGGGTTGTCCTCACTGCTCCAGAGCGAGATGTGCAGGTCCTAAATGGTGACAAACCACCCAACCTGAATCAGAATAATTGTACTGCCAATATCATGCTCATAGTAGAGGATCACGACAGAGAGAGAGCCCCAAGTAGTAGCACCCCAAGTGATGGTATGGGCCCCATCCTCCAAGTAAGGGGTCTCAGAATCCTCCACCAAATTTTTTGTGCCAACATGCACTCCCAAAGACAATGATGTTGTGACTGCAAATGATAACCACAGCCAATACATTTCGGAGGTCGACACCCAAAGCTCAGCCAGGTGCCAAAAGCACTACTCCTATGAGCGACCAACCACTGAAAGAGGATCACCTGATGAGATTGTTGAGCACCCCAGATCCGACACCAAAAGGATAAGAGAAACTCCTTTGTGAGCTCACTCCACTGCCAAAACTCAACCATAGCAGGTGGGGCCTCCAAGCATGTCTGGATGGTCCTCCACCCCAACCTAATAGAGTACTGAAAGAAGGGCATAGTATGGCCCTCTCTCGAGGACCGGGGATTGCACCATTGCCACTCTATTGGGTCCCAAAGAGGCATGATAGTGATCAAGCCTGCCAAGCCCAAAGCTACCAATCGAGAAGAGTCCGAATGTCCATCGGATTAGGGTGAATGTGTCAGTCCGAGCCACACATGCCAAGCACGAGAATCTAATGATAGGTACAATTTGTAGTGATCTCAGGCTCGATCAGCAAGCAAATCATCCATCCCTCATCACCAATCTTGAAGCAAATAGTCTCCTCTAGATAGATGCCCTGGGCAACAATCAAGACCTCAATCCGAGTAAAGGCCCCAACCAAGCCATCTCCAACTAAGGATCAGCCTTGGTCCCAGTCCCTTGGGATTGCCACCACAACATCCCTGATCATCTTTCACATGGTTTACCTTATCATTAGTGTATCATTACTATAAGCTACCCCCTATTGGTTTAACCTTTGCCATGTCATCATACACTTTTAGGAGAGTCAAAAGAAGTTTTAGTATGAATTCCAACCAACTAAGAACTCAACTAACTTTAGAAGAGAAATTTAATGAACAACCACTAGAATCTAATGATAGGTGCAATCTGTAGTGATCTCAGGCTCGATCAGCAAGCAAATCATCCACCCCTCATCACCAATCTTGAAGCAAATAGTCTCCTCTAGATAGATGCCTTGGGCAACAATCAAGACCTCAATCCGAGTAAAGGCCCCAACCAAGCCATTTGCAACTAAGGATCAGATTGGGTCCTTGCCCCTCGGGATCGCCACCACAACATCCCTAATCATCTTTCACATGGTTTTAGATTATCATTAGTGTATAATTACTATAAGCTACCCCATATTGGCTTAACCTTTGCCATGTCATCATACACTTTTAAGAGAGTGAAAAGAAGTTTTAGTATGAATTCCAACCAACTAAGAACTCAACTAACTTTAGAAGAGAAATTTAATGGACACTTTTTATGTGGTAAACGGATCTCAATAGACCCTTTACATTCATCACTTTTGTATAGATGAGAAATTGAAGTCACAAGATCTTTCACATGGTTTTAACTTTTCATTAGTGTACTATTCCTATAAGCTACCCCCTACTAGCTTAAGCTACACCTTGCTTGTTCATCTCTACATATAGGAAGAGATCTTTACACACAGATATCATTGTGTAGAAGGCTTGGATTGCTAGCTTGTTTTGTTCATTTGGTTCGTATTGATTAGTGATCACATCTATAATCGATATATGCTTACTTACTTCCTCATCTTGTGTGTATAGAGCATCATACCTCTCAAGTTCATTCTCTACAACACTTATGTGTAACTAGAACTTGAGTGTACACATACACCTATTACAGACCGTTTAAATCATTATGTATCACCTCCCAGATCCCTTTAAATCGAAATTCCTCTTCCGTTTTATCTCATTTCTGACCACAACATGTGCATCATATACGATAGCTTCACACAAGGAAAAAATCATGTTGTTAACAATCTAAGCCCCACAAATGAGCTTCACATTGGCTAAGGTTGAGTCAACCACCTTATTTGATCGAATTGTCTCGAAGGAGAATCATGAAAATGGCACTATAATAACTAAATTGACGCCAATCACAGAACTCAAAAGTGAGATAATTCATCTATTTTCAAGACCCACCAAAAATCTATTTCTGATTTCCAGCAAAATGACAACAGTAGATCCCGCAAACAAGTTGTACTTGAAAAATGGTTAACAATTTGTTTCTTACATCATCTTCACCATCACAAGAATAAAAGATCATTTATTTAATTATGTTCAACGATCCCCTTGCTCGCACAAGTACCACAAAAATATGACTGTAGGACACCCCAAAACATTATCATGTAATGCCATTTCATCATCTACGCACTTTAGGCAAACTCGTTTGATGTTAATTCAACTCTTTAGGCATGGCCATTTTATATCTACAGATATGCCAAAAAAAAAAACATAAGTATAATTGATACCAATTACCTACAAAATAACAAGAAAAAAACGTATATAATGACAAATCACAAAACAGAATAATATATGTTACGTTCTCCTAAATCACAATTCACAAGTAGTCTTACATTTTAGTTACTATTAGCATAACGACCAAAAGTGATATATAACATCCGATGAGACTCTACGATAGTTCTGCATTTTCTTACAATGTTATCAACTATTTGCTTGCATTTTCTATGTTCACATAATCACATGCAATCAATATGTTCGATACATATCCATAAGCACGGAGATATATAATAAGAGAGCTCAATAAATGTAAGATCCATGCATTACGTTCAATTTGAAAAAAAAAAACAGACAAAAAGATGATTACCCATGCATCTTACATTCATGAGTACGTTTAGATAGCACCCAAGACTCCTTATTGAGATAATCATTTAGATAGCACCCAAGACCCCTTATTGAGATAATCATTAAGAAAGCACCCAAGACCCCTAAACAACTACTCTCAATAGTATCCAAGACCAAAACATGTTTCCTGTTGAGTCCATAGGCAAGCTTTCCGTAAGCATTGAGACCAAGTTCCAGCCAATACACATGTTTCACATTGAGCACACAGACAAGTTTTGGGCTTGAAAAACCTTTCATCTGAATATTTTCATCGAACTTTTATTTTTTCCTGTATTCAAAGAATAAAAAAACATCCCACATTCAATAAAAAGAATGAAAAATCCAGGATAATTATATAGAAAAAGAAATCGAGAATATCACTTCTACTATTTTCAATGTCGCTATTATTGAGGATTTTCAATACTAGGTACACTCTAAAATTCAATGATTTCTCATTACGAAGATTTCGTACCAAGAAAGATCTTAAGTATCTAATTTATCAGCGCTTTAGGTGAAAAGTATCAACACTGACGACATTCTGAATACTTTTTGTATCAATAGAGCTCTTGTGTATCTAATTACGTGAGAAAAGAAGTTCACACTGATCTATAAAATCACCCGGAGTGAAATTTTAATGACAATAAAATTATTATTCTATGAAATTTTAATGGCAATAAAATTATTATTATCTAATCACCTTGCTTTATTATTCTATGAAATTTTAATGACAATAAAATTGGAGTTTATTGTGTATATTTGCAACAAGGAATGCACCATAGGTTTATATGATACATGAAGCACTTCGTTGCAAAAACACTCAAAGTTTATCCATTCATTAGGACCGATCACTAGCCATGTAAACCAATGCGCACGAAATAAGTTTTATATGCTTTATTATTCTATAAAATTTTAATTACAATGACATTGAAGTTCATTGCGTATGTTTGCAACATGGAATGCACCATAGATTTATATGATATATGAAGCAATTGGTTGCAGAAACACTCAAAGTCTATCTATTAATGTAAAGCATTTTGTGGGCCAGCTCATTCATTGTATTTATTATAATTTATAGCTCTTTAAAAACAATAAAAAAAATCATTAGAATCCACCATATGTAAACCAATGCGAATGAAATAAGTTTATATGTTTTACTATTTTATGAAAATCTAATGATAATGAAATTGAAGTCCATTGATTATGTTTGCAACAAGGAATCACTATAACATATGGGGGCATATCGATGCTACCTATACCGATCATCACTCTCGGTGTCGGTATAAACGTTGGAAAAGTGCACTTAAAGATACAGACGGTCAAGTGGCTGTCGGTATGACCATTTAAAACGGATCGTCGGTGTATCCTGTAACCGTCGGTATAAGCGTCGGTATGAGTGTAAGTATAAGCGTCCGTAATTTACTAGAAGTTACCGACATCCATACCGAGGCCATGTTTTAAACATACCGAGAACTCGAGAGCAAAACTGAAGATTTTTGCGCGTGTTTGAGTACTGATTGTTTTCTGTCGAACTTGCGCGTGCAAACCGAATTGCGAACTACATTGTCTTGTGCATACACACACACACACACACAAAGATCTCTCTCTCTACACACACACACACACTCTCTCTCAGTTTAGATCTCACATCTTGGTAAGTGGTGCACGTACTTTTAACCTTTGTCTTTCTCTATGCTTTAGGTCTTATAATTTCTCTTCTCTTTGATTTTGCAGAAGTTCTTTGGCGTTGATTGTTTGGAATTCGATGATAGATGACATACATTACGCTTTGACGACAACGGTCCAAAAGAGGGACATACTTGTAAGTGATTGTTTTATTCTCTATTGATAGAGAGAGAAAGAGAGAGAAAGAGAGAGAGAAAGAGAGAGAGAGATAGAGATAGAGAGAGAGAGAAAGAGAGAGAACAGAGAGAGAGAGAGAGATAGAGAGATAGAGAGATAAAGAGAGAGAGAGAGTGAGAGATAAAGAGAGAGAGAGTGAGAGATAAAGAGAGATGAAAGAGAGGAAGATAGAGATAGGAAAATAGACCATATATACACACACACATACACACACACATCTACACATGCATACATACACACATACATGTACACACATGCATGCTTACATACACACACATATACACACATGCATGCTTACATACACACACATATACACACATGCATGCATACACATACATACAAATATACACATATATACATGCATACATACACACACACATATACACACATGCATGCTTACATACACACACATATACACACATGCATGCATACACACACATACAAATATACACACATGTACATGCATACATACACACACACATACATACACACACATATATACACATATGCATACATACACATACAGACACATGCATACACACATACTATACACACACATATACACACATACATACACACACACAAACATACACACATATACACACATGCATGCATACATACACACAACATATACACACATGCATGCATACAGACATATACACACATGCATACACACATACATACACACATACACACATACATACACACATACATACACACATATATATACATATGCATACACACATGCATGCATACATACACACACATACACATATACACACATGCATGCATACATACACACACATACACATATACACACATGCATACATACACACACACATGTACACACATGTACACACATGCAAACATACCCACACATATGTACACACATGCATACATACACATATATACACACATGCATGCATACATATACACACATATACACACATATACACACATATACACACATATACACACATATACACACATATACACACATGCATGCATACACTCACACACACACACATACATACACACATGCATGCACATACACACATGAATGCATACACACACATGCATACATACACACACATACACATATACTCACACATGCATACATAGACACACATACACATATACACACATGCATACATTCACACACACACATACATACACACATGCACACATATACACACACATAAGCTAGTGTTTTAAGTAAATATATATAATTAGATATATAAAATTTTGATTTTGAAGTTTTTTTTTACATCAAATATATAAAAATAGGATTAGGTTTTTTAGGCTATTTACACATACATACACATATATATACACATGCATATACATACACACATGTTTTAGATCTAGGTCTTTCCAATTAGGATTTTCGGGTTTTTACACATGCATAACATATATGCACACAAACACAGACACATATAATACATATATACATGTATATACACATGCATACAGAAATATACATATTTTAGGTCTAGATATTTAAGATTAGGGTTTTAGGATTTAGGCATACATATAATTCAATTACATTTATATTAAGAAAAAATATAGAAAAAAATAAGAAAAAAATATGAATATATAAATAAACATATATATAAAATAGGATTAGGGGTTTAGGTTTTTTTAGATGTTTAAGTATTTAGGTTTCTAGTCTAAGTCTTTTTTATTAGGGTTTTAGGGTTTTAACACCTACATAACATATATACACACATACACATACACATATAATACATATATACATGTATATACACATGCATACATAAATATATATATTTTAGGTCTAGATCTTTAAGATTAGGGTTTTAGGGTTTATGCATACATATAAATCAATTAAATTTATATAAAGAGAAAATGTAAAAAAAAATTAAGGAAAAAATCTAAATATATAAATAAATATATATATATAATAGGATAATTATATAAATAAATAAATATAAAAAGAACTAATATTTTAAATAATTTAATTAAATATATATAATTAAATATATAAAAATAGGATTAATTAAGAAAAAAGTTAAATATATAAATAAATATATATATAAAATAGGATAATTATATAGATAAATAAATAATGATAAGAACTAGTGTTTTAAATAAATAAATTTAATATATAAGATTAAATATATAAAAATAGGTTTAATTTTATTCATTTTAATCAGAGTAAATATACACACACATACACATACACACATATACTTATACACCTATTTATATACACATATATATACACATACACATATTTATACACATGCATACACATATATACATGTTTTAGATCTATGTCTTTTTCATTAGGGGTTTAGGGTTTTAACACCTACATAACATATATACACACATACACATACACACATAATACATATATACATGTATATACATATGCATACAAAAATATACATATTTTAGGTCTAGATCTTGAAGATTAGCATTTTAGGGTTTAGGCATACATATAACTCAATTAAATTTATATAAAGAGAAAATATAAAAAAATTAAGGAAAAAATCTGAATATATAAATAAATATATATAAAAATAGGATAATTATATAGATAAATAAATATAAAAAGAACTAGTATTTTAAATAATTTAATTACATATATATAATTAAATATATAAAAATAGGATTAATTAAGAAAAAAAATCTGAATATATAGATAAAATAGGATAATTATATAGATTAGAATTTTAGGATTAGGGTTTTAGGTTTTTTTATGTGTTTAAGTATTTAGGTTTTAGTATTTCAGGTTTAAGTCTTTAGGAGTATGACTTTTAGGTTTAATAAAAAAACAAATGTTATAAAATGTCCATATTGTATCAGATGGCTAATTTGGATCCGCAGGAGAGAATGGCATGTCCTTGCACTCAGTGCAAGTATCAAATTTATCAGAAACAACAGATTTGTACTGCACATGTTAGAGAGTATGGATCCTTTGATAAAAGTCGACTAGAAAACCTACGCTACCATTCACATGGTTCCCCAGGTGAGCAGATGGACCCAAACGATATTGCACCGGTAACCTCTCGTGGACAAAAGAGAACAAAAAAGGACTTAGACGTACAAGCAAGTACTAATAACATTACACAGAATGAATATATGGAAGAGATGCTCGAAGCACTTTATGAGATGGATGAAGATCATGATGGTGGAGAAGATGTCGAGAGTTTCATGGACACAATAGAATTTCCACGATCAAAAGTCGGTGAAGAATATGAAAATATGTGAAGACTAGCTCGTTTACCACTTTACAATGGAGCAAAGATATCTGTACTACGTGTGTCACCCGCAATGCTCAATCTGCAATCCATTTATGGATGGTCAGATAGTAGTGTTATCTGAATTGTTCAGGTAAGTGGATTTGAAATAAAATTTCATTGTTGTATCAAAATAACTTTATTTACTCATATTGTTTTAATTGCTTATTGCAGGCTTCTTAAAGATCAATTTTTGCCAGAGGGCAATGACATGTCTCCAATACGTGGAGATGCAAAAAACCTTTTACAGTCCATTGGAATGGATTATACTAAGATTCATGCTTGTCCGAATGATTGCATCCTCTTTCGAAATGAGTATGAGCATCTCCATGTATGTCCAAAGTGTGGAACAAATAGATTTAGAGAAGACCTTGTAGGCGAAGCAATCCCTCCAAAGGTTCTTCGTCACTTTCCTATCATTCTATGAATTAAGAACATGTTTAGATACAAAACTATAGCTGAGTTAATGTCATGGCATACAAAGAGCACGTCTACAGATGGTGTAATGCGGGTGCCTGCTGACTCTGATGCTTGGAGATGCATAGATAGTAAGTAACCAGAGTTTGCTAGTGAGCCTCGGTCCATACGTCTAGGCCTAGCTATGGATGGAGTGAATCCATTTGGTTTACGCAGTTCTTCATGGAGCACATGGCCTGTATCTTTGGTCAATTATAACATCCCACCATGGCTGGCCACAAAGAAAGGTCATTTATTATTAGCTCTTATTGTACCAGGCATAGTGCAAAAAATCATACGATTTAAAAAAAAAAAAAATCGTTTAAATCGCATGCGCGATTTAAATCGCAAACAGCGATTTTTATTCACGTTTTTGGCCGAAAAAAAATCGCAGGGTTTTTTTTTATCTTCGCCGATTTCGACTCTCATTCTTGCTGCGCACGCATCCGAATCTTGGTCTTGAGCCTTCTTCATTGGAGAGAGAGAGAGAGAGAGAGAGAGAGAGAGAGAGAGAGAGAGAGAGAGAGAGAGAGAGAGAGAGAGAGAGAGAGAGAGAGAGAGAGAGAGAGAGAGAGAGAGAGAGAGAGAGAGAGAGAGAGAGAGAGAGAGAGAGAAAGAGAGAGAGCTTTCTAGTTTGTCATGTAATGGGGAGGGGTTCTAACTTCTAGAGTAGGTATTTTATGTGTTTTTGACACTAAATGTACTAGGGATTGTGCATACCTCAAATATAAGAAAAAAAATAAAAATCTCTCTTGATGAATAAAAACCCCGATTTTTTTTTTTTTTTTTTTTAAACCTCTACGATTTAAACGATTTAAATCCCGATTTAAATCTACGATTTAAATCTCTACTTTGTACTATGGTACCAGGTAAGTATAAGGTAAAAAACATGGATGTATATCTTGCACCACTTGTGAAGGAACTGCGCATTTTATGGGATGGGATTACTATGTGTGACATGTCTCAATCTATAAGAAGACAAGATGTGCGAGTGCAAGGCATACTTATGTGGACGATGCATGATTGGCCTGGTTATAGTGAATATTCAGGTTTATCGATTTTCGGTTACCATGCTTGTCCCTTATGCCGACCACGACTCGAAGCACGCTATTCCAAAGCACTACATAAAAGTATCTATGAAGGACACTATAGATATTTGCCTGATGGACATGTTTTACGTCAAGGACAAATTGATCGACAAGCGTAATGCCAAATGAAAGCTAGCGATTGGAAACAACTGTGGGATTCAGAAAATCCAATCGCTAGCATGAAACGGTTGTTCATTTTTCATGAACTCCCTTATTGGAGTGAATTATTGATCAATCATTTGGTAGACCCGATGCATATTTTTAAGAATGTGGGAGAGATTCTTTGGAAGACTTTGATCGGAAAGAAAGAAAGCAAAGCACAAAGGGAGGACTTAGAAGAGCGAGGTCATATGCGAGAGCTGTGGGTAATTACTAAGCCCAACGGAACAGTATCGTTACCAAGAGCTCCTTGGGTGCTTCGCAGGATGAAAGAGAAACAAGTGAAGAAAATAATTTCAGAGTTTCGGACACCTACTAGATGCATGAGGTGTCTAAAGACTGCTTTTACATGAAACAATGATCTTGGAGGGCTCAAGTCTCATGATTGGCACAAGTTTTTATAGTTTGTGCTCCCTCTAGCCCTAAAAGATTGTCTTTCGGAGGATGTACGAAGAACCATTTATAAAATTAGTTTTTTAGTACGGTGGATCTCTTCTAAAGAGATAAATAAAGATAGCATAGAGAGTGCGAAACTCAATGCTATCAAGGTTGTTTGTATGGTAGAGAAATACTTTCCCATAAGTATTCTCACTATTCAACTTCATTTACTGGTTCATGTGGTAGATGAAGTTGCAATAACAGGAACTGTCTATAGTCGATGGATGTTATTCTTAGAGTGCTTTATAAAGACATCAAAAGGATTTGTTCAATAGAGAGTACGTCTAGAGGGTAGCATGGTAGAGGGATGGATGGCTTGTACAAGAGTCTCTTGTATTCATAACTGCGTTTCTATGTATGTCGAATCCCGAAATGCCTTGCTTATGGATCGATGATGAAGATATTCGTCTCGTAGGCGATAGACCACAAGGTAAAGGATTGCAAAGAAAAATGGATGCAGCTTTCAGAGAAGGCAATGAAGTTTTGCATAGTTAACTCTGAGTCTATACAGAAGTGGTTAGAAAAGTATGAGCTTGCCAAGGAAACCAACGCAAAGGAAATAGCTCAATTTTGAAGGAATCCTTCCACTCGATTTTTGCCTCTTCTAGAAAGTCTTCGATCTCTTCCACCTTTTCCAACGAGCAGATGGCTAGATACAGCAGTTTCACAAGCAAAGACAGTGCGTGAAGATATCTCTGAAGAAGAAGAAGAACTCGCAAAGGGATATGATTGTGAGTATACTAAATACGGTGCACTATGGTCTCATGGACGACACTTTCGAATCGCACGAATTGATAAAAATAGGTCTACTTTTGATAGTGGGGTGATGGTGAACTTTTTGTAAAAAAGTAGAGAGAGTACAAGAAATGATAATGCTCAAGAAGGCCAGCTAGATTATTGTTGGAGTCAATATCATATGGTCCAACAATTGTTCAATAGTTCAAGTTCATACTATTTTCCAGGCGGGCCAACTCTGCTATATAGTGTATATTTTATATGTCTACATACAAAGCCAACGGGCGTCGACTTGGTCTAGCTCATAGCTTTCAAAAGCTCACTCAGTAGACCCGGGTTCGAATCCCGTTAAACGCAACGCGAAGACGGATTTCTTTTTAGTACTTTACTTTTGGGAAAAGCATACGGACAGCTACGCTATTCCGATAGATTTAGCGAACGTAGCTTTATTAGTGCTTTTCGATGTGCTTTTCAAGGAGGAGAACAACTATATAAACAAGGCCTTGGCTCCTTGTATAATCACTCACTCAAAGATCTAGAGCTTGGAGATCTTCTTGAAGACAGAGTGTTCTCACACTCTTGAAGGAGGTGAAGTTGTGGTGAAGGAGAGGCTACTCTCATTGTAGCAGGAATTCTTCGAGGTGGTGGTAACTATCTTTTGTGAGTTAACCTTGTGGTTGATTTACAATTTCGTTACACTATTTTGTTAGCTTCGTTGCTTCATTCTCTTCACACACACTTAGATTATTTCGACATAATCTAAATTTTGTATCATCATCTTCTTATTCTTCCATTAGTGAGTGCACCACTTTATATGGTTGAGTAGTACTCCCATGTTGTAATTTGGACATCTATTATTATTTTTAGTGAAGTAAGCATCCAGCTTACGTTCCCTATTCTTGTCTCAAGATCTCTTTCTTTCTCTATCTCACTTATCATCTTGTCAATTAAGTTGTGTATGCTCAAAAGGTTTTAGTATTGGAACGATCCTGGGGCCCCAAATTCCAACACTTGGTATCAGTGCTACATAATTGACATACACACTTAAGATAAGATGAGTGAGATTAGAATTGAGATTGAAGACAAGTTGGATGGATCTTCTAATTATCCCATGTGGAGTTTCATGATGATGAACTTGTTAGTGACAAAGGATTTATGGAGTATCGTCAATGGATCTTTAACAAGACCAAGACGAGAAGGTGAAGGAGGGTCTACAGCAGCTTCAACAGGTACTGGAATTACTATTACAGAACCAACAGAAGAAGAGGTAACCACTTCGACATCCAGAGTCACTGCTAGGTCTTTACCTAGAGTTCCTGCTACTGAAGATCAGGCAAGATGGGATGCTAGAGATGCTTTAGCACTTTCATTCATAGCAATAAGTGTCAAAAAGCATATTCTACCACAGATCAGATCTTGCAGAAGTTCTAGTCAAGCTTGGTTAAAGCTCGAGAATCTTTTTCAGAGCAGAAATCCTGCTAGGAAAGCTCACTTGAGGAGACAACTAGCAAATACAAGGATGAAAGCTGGTGAGTCAATTCAAACCCACATTACGAGACTCGTTGACTTAAGAGATCAACTTCTAAATGTAGGAGTTGAGATATTAGATGAAGAAATGGTAAATACGCTGATTAATTCACTTCCTATTTCATATCGATCTTTCATAACCACTCTTACCCTTACCACAAGAGATAGAGAGGTTACATTTGAAGAGTTAGAGTTCTTGTTGCTTCAAGATGAAGATCAGTTGAAGGGAATGGAAGAGAATGAAGAAGCACTTTCATCTTCATCAAAGGGTAAGAAGAAGAAGGATAAGAAGAAGGAAAAACAATCCAAGAAGGAAAGTAGATCCCTCTCACCTTCTACTTCAGATTCTGTATCTACGACATCTAAAGAGAATTCTTCTAAGAAGAAGGTAAAAATATGTTCTTTTTGCAAGAAACGTGGACATATTCAGTCAGAATGTTATAAAAGGATTGCAGCAGAAAAGAAAAAGGCATCAGGTAATGTTGCAAAAGATGATAAAAAAGGGAAATCTCAAGGTGATTCTTATGCCTGTATCACTATTGAGGAAGTAGCTTTTGATCAAGCAGCTTTACAAGTTCTTTCAGCAAGTCCTTGGATATTCGACTCAGGTGCTACTAAAGCATATGACAGGTTGCAAAGATGTATTTTCTTCTCTTTCCTATTCTTCAGGTAGAAGAGTTACTATTGCAGATGGCAATGATTTGGATGTTGTGGGAATGGGTACAGTAACCCTAAAGTCAAGAGAAGGTGGTGTTTTTCAAATTTCAGATGTCCTTTATGTACCTGAAATGAAGATAAATCTGCTATCTATATCTGCATTTTTAAGTGATGGTTTTAAAGTTGTATTTGAGAAAGATCTTTGTAAGATCTTATCACATAAAGAAGACAAGTGTCTTTTGCAAGGTACGCATAAAGGAGGGATCTTTGTTTTGTCAAAAATCAGTCAAGCATATGCAGTCAAATCTTCATCACCGGTGGAAGATATGAAGCTATGGCATGAAAGATTTGGACATATCAATTTTGGAGCTCTCAAGAATATCAAAGACAGAGGTATGGTTGAGAGTTTACCCTCATTCAAGCTACCTGATGATTCAGATATATGTGAAGGTTGTCTTGAAGGTAAGATGCATAAACTACCTTTCAAGAAACATGGTCATATTACAGCTACCAGGAAATTGCAGATTATTCATTCAGATGTGAATGGACCTATGAGAGCAGACTCTATTCAGGGTTTCAGGTATTTTGTCCTATTTGTGGATGATTTTACAAGATACTCATGGATCTATGGTCTTAAGTCGAAGTCAGAAGTCTTTCCTATGTTCAAGAAGTTTGTAGCTATGGTTGAAAATGAAAGTCAGGAAACTCTCCAGATTCTCAGAAGTGATAGAGGTGGAGAATACTTGTCAAAAGAGTTCCAGACATTTCTTGATGAGAAAGGTATTACTCGACACCTTACTATTGCTTATACTCCTCAACAAAATGGTGTTGCAGAAAGAAAGAATAGAGTACTTGTTGAAATGATGCGGAGCATGATGGCCTCCAAGAAGCTTTCACCGAAATTCTGGTTTGATGCAGTACATACAGCTAATCACATTTTAAACAGGTCATCTACAAAAGCTTTAAAGGTAATCACACCGTATGAAGCTTATTATGGTAGAAAACCTAATGTGAGTTACTTCAGAGTGTTTGGATCACTTTCTTATGTACATATTGAGAAAAAGGACCGAGGCAAACTAGATGTAAAGGCAAAGAAAGCTGTTTTTATTGGATATCCTGTTGAAAGCAAAGGATACAGGTTTTATGTTCCAGAGACAGGTGAAGTTATTCTTTCACGTAATGCTTATATTGCTGAAGGTAAGGTTTATGATAAAGAAGCAGAAATTCCGGAGTTCATTAGTGAAAATGACTATCAAATTTTTAGAAAGATTCTGGATGTAGATGTTCAGCCATATCAGGAGGGAGTTATACCTCAAATTCCTAGTATTCAAGAAAAAATTGAAGAAAGAGGAATTTCACAACCTTCTACAGAGTTAGTTCCACAAGAGACTTTGGTTCTAGAAATGGAAGAAGTTAAAGTTCCAGAAAGTCCTACTACCTCGACAGGACAAGTTCTAGAACGAGTGGAAGCTGAAAGTTCAGAAAGAGTTTCCCCACTATTCAAGGATACACCTACGTGGTTATATCAGACTTGGAAAGATAGTGGTATAAAGACTTTTACTGGAAGAACAAGGAGTTAGACTAGACAACAACAACAAGATCATGTAAGAACAAGAAGTCAAACTAGACAGCAAAAAGATCATGTAAGTTTTGCTGAAGACTTTGAGATTCATGATATTTTGGCACTTACGACTGTTGAAGATGAACCTACGTGTGTTAAAGATGCACTTAACATTCCTATTTGGAGAAAAGCTATGCAAGAAGAGATTGATTCTATTCATAAGAATCAAACTTGGCAACTATGTGAGTTACCAGAAGGAAAGAAGGCTATAGGTGTAAAATGGATCTTCAAAATCAAAAGGAAAGCAGATGGTACTATTGATAGATACAAGGCCAGGTTGGTTGTCAAAGGATATGCACAACAAAAAGGTATTGATTATGATGAGACATTTGCTCCTACATCTAGGATGACTATTATTAGGTCAGTACTTGCTCTAGCAGCACATTTTGGTTGGCATATATATCAACTTGACATCAAAACTGCTTTTCTAAATGGTGATTTACACGAGGATGTGTATATTTAGCAGCCAGAAGGTTTTGAAGAGACAGGTAAAGAACACTTAGTTAGTAAGCTTATAAAAGCTTTATATGGTTTAAAACAGGCACCTAGAGCATGGTATGAAAAGATACATACATATCTTTTATCCATTGGTTTCCATAACTCAGATGCGGCTCCAACTCTTTATGTCAAAGTTGAAACAGGTATGATGATTATAGAAATCATTTATGTGGATGATATTATAGTCACAGGTCCCAGAGATGAAGATTTGCAGATGTTCAAAGAAGAATTGAAGCAAACATTTGATGTGAATGATTTAGGCATTCTACATTATTATCTTGGGATTCAGTTTCTGTTTCGAGATGAGTGTATCTACATGACACAACAGAAGTACATTGAGAAACTTTTGGAAAGGTTTCAGATGGGTGATTCTAAACCTATGCAAACACCTATGGATCAGAACACGTCTTTACAAATGGTAGCAGATGCAGAGCCATTTGATGCTACTCTATATAGTCAAGCAGTTGGTTGCTTGATATATCTTTGTAATACACGTCCTGATATACAGTTTGCAGTTTCTCAAGTATCAAGGTTCATGCAGAATCCGACAGTGTTACATTGGAAAGAAGTAAAGCGGATCTTTCGTTATTTGAAGGGAACTTCAAATTATGCTATGGTATTTTCGAAATCTACACATTTGTTACTAAAAGGATTTTCAGATTCTGATTGAGCAGGTGATAGAGACACAAGAAGAAGTACTAGTGGATTTTGTTTTTATCTTGGAGATTGTCTTATCTCATGTTTTCAAAAAGACAACCCACTATTGCCACTTCATCGTGTGAAGCTGAATATCGTGCAGCATTTACAGCTACTCTAGAGTCAGTATGGTTGCAGAAGATTTTCAGTTATCTAGATGTAAGAGTACATCAACCCTTTCAGATATTTTCAGATAGCCAGAGTGCTATAGCTATAGCTAAGAATCCAGTGCATCATGCAAGGATAAAGCATATAGAGGTACACTACCACTATATTCGAGAGCAGATAGCTAAGAAGCACATTGAGCTAGTTTATGTTCAATCTAGTGAGAATGTTGCAGATATTTTTACCAAAGCATTGACTAGAGATAGTCATGAGAAGATTTGCAGGTTACTGAATCCTGTACCAATATGACATTGAAGGAGGGATTGTTGGAGTCAATATCATATGGTCCAACAATTGTTCAATAGTTCAAGTTCATACTATTTTCCAGGCGGGCCAACTCTGCTATATAGTGTATATTTTATATGTCTACATACAAAGCCAACGGGCGTCGACTTGGTCTAGCTCATAGCTTTCAAAAGCTCACTCAGTAGACCCGGGTTCGAATCCCGTTAAACGCAACGCGAAGACGGATTTCTTTTTAGTACTTTACTTTTGGAAAAAGCATACGGACAGCTACGCTATTCCGATAGATTTAGAGAACGTAGCTTTATTAGTGCTTTTCGATGTGCTTTTCAAGGAGGAGAACAACTATATAAACAAGGCCTTGGCTCCTTGTATAATCACTCACTCAAAGATCTAGAGCTTGGAGATCTTCTTGAAGACAGAGTGTTCTCACACTCTTGAAGGAGGTGAAGTTGTGGTGAAGGAGAGGCTACTCTCATTGCAGCAGGAAGTCTTCTACGAGGTGGTGGTAACTATCTTTTGTGAGTTAACCTTGTGGTTGATTTACAATTTTGTTACACTATTTTGTTAGCTTCGTTGCTTCATTCTCTTCACACACACTTAGATTATTTCGACATAATCTAAATTTTGTATCATCATCTTCTTATTCTTCCATTAGTGAGTGCACCACTTTATATGGTTGAGTAGTACTCCCATGTTGTAATTTGGACATCTATTATTATTTTTAGTGAAGTAAGCATCCAGCTTACGTTCCCTATTCTTGTCTCAAGATCTCTTTCTTTCTCTATCTCACTTATCATCTTGTCAATTAAGTTGTGTATGCTCAAAAGGTTTTAGTATTGGAACAATCCTGGGGCCCCAAATTCCAACAATTATTATGATGTGATTCAAGATATCTTGAAACTATCTTTTAGGAAGTTTAATTACTTTTTTTTTTATGTGAAATGGTTCAAAGTAGTCATCTCTGGAAGAAACATAACAGTGAGACGAAATAAAAGCGGTTTGCTTCAAGTCGACTCCACAAAATTATGGACGGATTAAAGGGATACATTTGTACTTCTCGAACAGTGTGAGCAAGTTGTTTTTATACAAGATTCAAAAGAACAGAGTGGCTATTTATTTTACAAGTCGTCCCACGTAGTAGACAAATTTATGAGAATATAGATGTAGAAGAAGTCCATCTGTAGTGGACTCAGAGATTCATTTGATACTCGAGGAGGAAGAGATCATTGTTCGAGAAGAAGGGATCATTGAAGGAGGTCATTGTTCGAGAAGACGAAGCAATAGATGATGATCAGGAAGAAACCAACATAGCAAGCGATTTAGAAACCATCAATATAGAGATAGATATTCTCGGTGCATCGGATCTCTAAGAGGATGCTAGACTAGAGGATTTTTGAATCAAACACTTGTACGTACTAATTTTTGTTTTTTTTTTGTTAGGTTTTTTTGTGCACTATCATTTCTATATTTACCTTTATTATCACGTACTATTATTTGAGTTCTTTTGTTACAGAGCACAATGGGAGACAATCCTCCAGTCACTCCACATTCTATGACAGAGGAGCAGTTTTTAGAGTTCATCTCTCAGGTACCTCCCGCGTATATGGCCGCTGCATCACAGTGTTGGATCGCTCGTGGTAGCACTCCTCCCGACCTCACTCTTGGCGACCTCACTCGTGCCGGCCTCACTCTTGTCGGACTCACTCCTGCCGCCCTGACTCTCGCCGGTGTCACTCATGCCAGTGTCACTCCTGCAGGTGGTGCTACTCCCGCAGAAGGTATGTCTCCTAGCTTTATGACTCCACCACGACCTTCTTTTCTGTGAAAAATGAGCAGCTGAGCTTAAACACACTCTCAAAGAATATATGAGATGAGATATGAGAGACAAATAAGTGAGCAATTCTTAAACCAACAATAATACAAAGTTCAGTAGTAGAAGCTAACTCAAGCTCAAACTACTTGAAAAGAACAAATCTAATAACATTCTCAAATGAGCTTAATGATACAAATGAAGCCAATGTATAATGGTCAAGAGTGTGTGGTATACACCACTCCACTTCAGTCCCTAGGATGCACTCCACAACTACAAGAAATGAGTCGATTGTCTCTCAACTCCAACCCTCTGTCTATCTGCCAAAAATGCTCAGAAGATTTTGTTTAAATAGGTATAACTCTCTAATGCGTGGGAGTTTGGTGAAACTCTTTTAGACGGAGATTCTTCATGATATGGAGAACAACTTTGCTGAAGAAATAATTTTGAGACGACGCATGTAGCTCAAGATACAAGCTTCCAAAGTTGGCCTACTGGTTGTTTTCAGCAATCTGCCAATTCTCTACCTACCAACTTGCGGCCAGCATAACTTGAGTTTGGAGATGAGTTTGCGGGAGATTTTTGGTGAGCTGATACCTGATATTATGGAGCACATTTCAGCTTTTAGAGCAACCAAAAAGAATGCACGATTAGCGAGATATGATCCATGTAATGCTGCTATCCTATAATTTTTCCTAAATTATAGGAACACTTTTCCAACTTGGCATTGACTTCAAATATGCTTTATTCATGACTATGGCTGATGTGGAAAACATAATAAATCACTCTAACAATATAATGAACTTTAAAAAAGAGTTCAACCTATAATAATACTTTGAAGAGATGATGTGGACTCGCATATTCCAACACCTTCCCTCAAGTCCAACATCTTCAAAATAATAAGAACCTGAAATAAAATGCTTGCTGAAGGCATATGAAGATGAGCCTTCCCTTATTTGTTGAAGATGCATGATGAGCCTTCCTTACTCATGACTTCCTTCCCTTAAGGGGAGCTCCATCATGCCAAGTGATGATCTATGCTTGATGAACAACTCATTGCCGCGAGCTTTAGTGAAGAGGTCAGCCACATTTTCCTTTGTGTTGCAATGGTGTAAGATGATATCACCACTTTGTATCTTCTCTCTGATGAAGTGCTCCCTCACTTCAATGTGCTTGGTTCGTTAATGCATGACTAGATTCTTTGCCAAAGATTCAGCTGAGACATTATCACAATGAATGGTGGTAGGTTGATTTTCACCGAAACCAATCTCCTCCAAGTATCTTCTCAGCCAAATAGCTTCACAAGCTGAGGTTGTGAGAGCTTTATATTCAGCTTCTATAGAGGATAAGCTGATCATACTTTGCTTTTTGGAACTCCATGAAATAGCTCCATTGCCTAGGAAGAAGGCATTTCCACTTATGCTCTTTCTATCAACCAAGTTTGTTGCATAATATGAATCACTAAATCCATGAAGATTCAACGTATCTCCTCCATAGAGAATTCCAAGTGAAGAAGTACCTTTCAAATATCTTAGTATCCTCTTGGCTGTATTCCAATGAGATACTTTGGGAGCTTATAGATATTGGGAGAGAGAGTTCACTACAAAACAAATATCAGGTCTTGTGATGGTCAAATAGAGGAGAGATCCTATGAGTTGTCTATATAGTGTTTCATCATATGGAACATCATTCTCATCCTTCGTGAGTTTGAGAGTTGACTCCATAGGTGTAGAGACCGGCTTAGAGTGAGACATCTCAAACCTATCAAGAATGGAAAAAAGGTACTTTTGTTGAGAGATAAATATATCTCCCTTCTCTAGTCGAGAGACTTCGATGCCAAGAATGTAGTGTAAGTCACCAAGATCCTTCATTTCAAACTCTTTAGAGAGTTTTCTTTGAACATCTTCAATCATTGATTCATTGCTTCCTATCACCATGAGATCATCCACATATAGAAGAACAATAACACTATCTTTTCCCTTGACTTTATAATATAAACTATGATCAACATTGCTTCTTTGAAAGTCTTGAGAGCAAAGATGCTCATCAATCCTTGCATACCAAGCTTGAGGAGCTTGCTTCAAACCATACAAACTTTTGAGAAGTTTGCATACCATGTGCTCTTTACCTTTGACAATATATCCTTCCGGTTGTTGCATGTAGACTTCTTCCTCAAGTATGCCATTGAGGAAGGCATTGTTGACATCCATTTGCTTCACCTTCCACTTGAATATGGAGGCAAGGGAAAGTAATAACCTAACTAAACTCATCTTTGCTACTGGAGCATATGTTTCATCATAATCCAATCCGTATTATTGAGAATATCCTTTAGCTACTAACCTTGCTTTGTGTCTATCTATCTTCCCTTCCTTGTTGAATTTCAGCTTGTAGATCCATTTGCATCCGATTGCTTTCTTGTTGGGAGGTAATGGACATAACTCCCATGTCCCATTTTGATGAAGAGTAGCCATCTCTTTGTCCATAGCTTCTTGCCATTCCTTTTGAGTACTAGCAGCCTTGTATGTTGATGGTTCATCATGTTGTAAAATAGAGCTAAGCAAAGCAACATTACTTTGCTCAAAACTTGAGGAATTACCTCGTTGATATGTAAGTCTTTGAGGTTGTGTTCTGATCCTTGAAGACCTTCTAAGAGTTGCACGGTGATCTTCATCTTCTTCCTCTAATTCTTCAGTGGTTTCCTCATGTGTAGAAGAGGGAACTTCAGCTTTAACTGTTGTTGAAGAGCCTTTATCCAAATCTGAAATTGATGCTGAACTGAAACTTGCATTCTCATAAAAAATCACATCCCTTGATAGGAATGTCTCCTTCTTACATGGATCATAAAGTTTGTAAGCTTTGCTTACATCACTATATCCAACAAAGATGCATTTCCTTGACTTGTCATCCAACTTCTTCCTCTTTTCATTTGGAATGTGAGAAAATGCGAGGCAACCAAAAACTCTTAAATGATGTACCTTAGGCTTGATGTTGTGAAGAGCTTCATAGGGGGTAATGCCCTTCAAGACTTCGGTAGGAGACCTATTCATCAAATAGCATGAAGTGTTGATTGCTTCAGCCCAAAAGATGTTGCTCAGACCTTTGTCTTTGAGCATGCATCTTGCTGCTTCAAATAATGTCCTATTCTTCCTCTCTGCCACTCCATTTTGTTGTGGAGTGTAGCTATAAGTTGCCTTCGAATGCCATTCTCAAGTAGATAATGGCTGAAATCCTTCGACAACAATTCTCCTCCATTGTCAGACCGTAGAGTCTTTAGTCTTTGTCCCGTCATCTTTTCCACCATAGCATGAAAGTGTTTGAAAATCTGAAGTACATCAGCCTTGGACTTCATAAAATAAACCCAAGTATATCTACAAAAATCATCTGTGAAGGTAACAAAATAAATATTCTCTCCAAGTGAGGGAGTGTGGGCTGAATCACATACATCAGCATTCACCACATCAAGCATATCACGTGCCCTTGAGCTGCTCTTTGAGAACTTCTAGCATGCTTTCCAAGGCAGCACGCTTCACATACTTTTCCAATCCTTTGTAAGGCTGGAATTCCAATGACCATGTCTTTCTCCTTCAACATACATATACTATTGAAATTCAAGTGACCATACCTCATGCCATAACTCGCTAGGCACAATGGGGGCTGCTTTGTCATTTCCCATTGCTGAAAATGCTGAGACTTCTCCTTCTAATTTGAAAAGATTTCTTGCTTTCTTCCTCTAGCAACCACTTTGTAGGAATTCTTTGGATCTTTAATGAGGCATTGCTGGCCTTCAAACTCTATTTTGAGTCCCTTATCAGTCATAGCTCCAACTGAAAGTAGATTCTTGGTAAGCGATGGTACCAAGAGAACATTGCCCAGTGTCTTTTTCTCTCCCATTCCCAATCGAATGGGTATATCACCTTTCCCTGCAATAGGACTTGGAGTACTATCCGCTGTAAAGATAGTACCATTATGAGAATCATCAATAATAGAAAAGTATTGAGCATGAGAAGTCATATGAGAACTTGCTCCGCTGGAAAGATTGATTACCTTCATGATTTTGTCGATCTTGGTTGTGAGTGGGCTGATGCCGCCCTCTTCCTCTTTGTGTGTTGAATCTTCCTCTTCCCCTTGATGAGAAGAGTGCTTTGTCATTCGATGTTGATGCCTTTCCTCCATCGTGTATTGACTTCATTACAGCCTGCCTTTGATCTTCATCTCTGAAAATTTGTTCCATCTCCTCAAAAGATGGATTCTTCCTCAAGATGATGAGGCCTTGAACTAAGCCTTAATATCCATCTCGCAATCCATGGATGATGATTACAGAGAGCTCGTTGTCAAACATCTTATCTCCAACAGCCACTAGTTGTTGATGTAGATCCTTGACTCTCTTGATGAAGCTTGAAGCATCCTCTCCTTGCTTCCTCGTACAATTGCTAAGTTCAACCTTCAATGCCACTTGCCTCGAGATGCTCTTGGACTCATAGATATTCTTCAATGTCTCCCATGCCTTATTATGTGTTTTTTTTGTATGTCTATCTATCTATCTATCTATCTATCTATCTAGCGATCTATATATATATCTATCTATCTATCTATCTATCTATCTATCTATCTATCTATCTATCTATCTATCTATCTATCTATCTATCTATCTATCTATCTATCTATCTATCTATCTATTTGTCTATCTATCTATCTATCTATCTATCTATCTGTATGTCTGTCTATCTATCTATCTATTTGTCTATCTATCTATCTATCTATCTATCTATCTATCTGTCTCTCTATTTATCTGTCTATCTATCTGTTTGTCTATCTATCTATCTATCTATCTGTCTATCTACATTGTTGGTGCAGGGCAATCAACAATTGATGTTTTAATGAAGAATTGAAGTCAAGAACTAAAGAAAAAGGTTCAAGTTGTGAAGCATGATGGAAGAATACATCCAGAGTGTAAAGTTTTGAGCAAGAAAGCACTCAATCTTTAAGTTGGAAGGTAAGCTATCTGTGGCTAAAAGCATTTTCATAAAGGGGTTCTAGATTGAGAGAACCAAGTGTTACAAGTTATAGGTGTCTAAATTGACTTCTCAAAAGAACAGTTTCAGACATAGGTAACTTGTTGAGATCATTTCTCAAGATATACTGAATCTTTTGGATTAATTCAACTTGGAGAAGGTGCGCAAACTGTAGGCGACACCTTTGTGAAGAGATGGATAGGTATGTGCTTGAAGATGAAGAGGTGTTGCAAAATCCTTGATCTACACCAGCCAAATGAACTCCAGGAGTATATGGTGGGCCCTTTTAGCTTGCCAATGGATGTATTAGACACCCTATGTACCTTGGAAGATCACTCTCAAAAAGATAGATCAAAACAGATAAGTTGGAGTTAGCTCAGAGGTGAAAACTTGCTATTCTTGGTTCATACACCTGTCCAGTGTTTTACATAATTCTCTGAGCACAGCAGCAATTAGCTTAATTCCTCTTGGGGAAGTTTAAATAGCTTAAAGAGCTAACTTTCAAGAGTAGTCTCATAAAAAATAATGAACCACACACTGAGAATGACTTTTAACAAGTGATGACATCATCCCAATTTTCACGGGCTGCTACAGAAATAGACCAGTGAACAGAAAAATCAACATAACTCAAAATGTAGAAATACAATGATTATGAAGATTTGTATGGTTATACTAGACAGTAAGCTGAATCCAACAAGTTTTAAATCACTGAATTTGGATAAGTAACCACTGAGAAATGGCTCTGACAAGATGAGTGAAAAAGTCGGGTACCTGACAGAGAAGTGAAGATGAACAGACCCTGTTGACTTCAAATGAACATAACTGAAGATTGCAACATGCAAATGACATGAAAATTTGTGAGCATATATTAGACTTATAGAGCTAACTTTACGAAGTTAAATCACTAAAAATGATGCACCAAGCTAAGAGAAAACATCTCTGCAAGCTGACTGAGAAAACTGAGAGTAATGGCAGTGAGTAGTACACTTCACAAGAACATGGAAAGATGAACTCAAATAATCATGAAAATGAAAGTATATTGCTTGTACAATACAATGACTTACTGATACATATGTGTGCCTTGTAATCACACCTTGATATGGCATAAATCTCAGCTCTTGGAGGTCTTCACATAGGTCTCTCTAACCACGACTAAAACTGCCATCTATTTATAGTTGAGTTTGGGAGGCTAACTTCCCTCAATCACTCTCCAATCAATCAATGATTGATTTGATTCTCTACCTACCACAAATCACGAATTCGTGGCTCCTCTTTACATTCTTGATCAAGTGGACTCAACCACTTAAGATTCTCTTACTTTTACATTAAGTAAACTCTTCAAAAGTTACAAGAGGTAGTTCACAAGTGAACTTTACATAGTCTTCTTTTTAAAGCTTCTTCTAAGACTTTGTGAGACTCAAGCCAATACTTAGGCTTGTCATAGACTTGCTCCAACAGCTCCCCCTCAAGCCAAGTATGCTTGAGGTCTTCAATCTTCCAAGATTACCTGCAAACCAATCATAGCCTTGAATTTGCAAAGCTTTGTACCATCCAATGCTTTGGTTAGAATATTTGCACATTGTTGATGAGTGGACACATATGCTATTTGAATCTCTTTGCTTAGAACCTTCTCTCGTACATAGTGATAATGAACTTCAATATGTTTAGTCCTTGCATGAAAAATAGGATTAGCAGCCAAGTGAATAGAACTCATATTGTCACCATAAATAGTTGGAGTTCCAAACTCCAATCCAAGATCTTTGAATAATGTCTTCATCCACATAGCTTCTTGTGTAGCTATGGCAAGACCTCTATATTCAGCTTCAGTAGAAGAGAGAGCAACTGTGGGTTGCTTCTTGGATGACCATGAAATAAGCTTTGAACCTGCAAAGGTAAGATAACCTGAAGTGCTCCTTCTATCTTCCTTGGAGCCAGCCCAATCTGCATCAGAAAATAGCTTCCAACCTAAATCAGATACATAAGGATAATAAAGTCCTTCATTTATGGTTCCTTTGAGATACTTGAGAATCCTTTTGGCAGCATCCATATGTGCTTTCCTTGGTGTGTGCATAAATTGGCTTAGCACACTCACACTGTAACATATATCTACTCTTGTCAATGTGGCATAGTTGAGACTACCCACTAGACTTTGATATGATGTGATGTCCTCTATGAGTTCACCTTCATGTGAGCTCAATTTGTGATTGACCTCCATTGGAGTACCTGCAATCTTACAATCTTGCATCTTGAATTTTGCCAACATGTCCTTAATGTACTTTCTTTGAGTGAGAAACAAACCATGATCTTTGTAGACAACTTCCAAACCTAGGAAGTAGGTAAGTGAACCCAAATCACTTATCTTGAACTCTTCTCTCATCTGATCTTTGATCTTCTTCATACCATCTGCATCATTTCCTGTCAATATAATATCATCTACATATACACATAGGTAGATGACCTCGGAATTACTCTTTTTAATAAAGAGTGAATGATCTGCCTTGCTTGGTTGAAAGCCTTTGTCCTGCAAGAATGAAACAAGCCTGAAATTCCAAGCTCTTGGAGCTTGCTTGAGACCATACAATGCTTTGTTAAGTTTACACACATAATCAGGATAAACTTGATTCTCAAAACCAGGTGGTTGTGCCATATATACCTCTTCTGTTATCCAACCATTCAAGAATGCATTCTTTACATCTAGTTGAAGTATCTTCCAATTCTTGGAAGAGGCAATACTAAGCAAAACCCTAATAGTAGGCATCTTTGCCACAGGAGAGAAGGTCTCCTCATAATCAATTCCCTGAGTTTGTGCAAAGCCTTTTGCCACAAGCCTTGCCTTATACCTGTTAATTGAACCATCAGAATTCTTCTTGAGTTTATAGACCCATCTTGAGCCTATTACCTTCATGGATGAAGTCTTGGGCACCAAATCCCAAGTGTTGTTTTCCTCAAGTGCTTCAATCTCTTCCTTCATTGCATGCTTCCATTCTATTTTTGCTTTGGCCTCTTCGAATGATGATGGCTCCTCTTGGTTTATGTCTTGTGCTATGTAGATAGAATGTTTAGTTACAAATGAGGTGTCAAACCCATACCTTTCTGGTTTTTTCTTTTCCCTCATAGATCTTCTTAGGCCATGATGTGATGATTCTGCCTCATGTCCAAGTTCCTGCAATTTTGCTTTACCTTTAGACTTCCATGCTTTGATCTTTTCCATATGAGATTCTTCATCATCCTCCGAGGTGTCTTGTTCTTCAATCTTTGGTTGTTCTCTACCAAGCTTTGGAAAATCTTCTTCAAGATTATATGGTAAATTGACCTTCCTGCATGAATCTTCATACCATGAATTGTTCTCATCAAAAACTACATCTCTGCTTACCAAGAATCCTTTGTTGGTAGGGTTGTATAACCTGTAGCCCTTTTGTTTGTTGTCATATCCAATAAATACACACCTTTCTGCCTTTGGATCCATCTTGCCTCTAACCTGTGAAGGAACATGAGCAAAAGCAATACATCCAAAAATTTTACAATGATCTAAGCTTGGTCTTCTTCCATTCCAAGCCTCATATGGAGTCATCCCATCAAGGGATTTTGAAGGCAACCTGTTAATCAAGTAAGTGGCTGTAGATACAGCCTCAGCCCATAAATAATTAGGTAAATGCTTTTCATTTAACATAGACCTTGCAGCTTCAACAATTGTCCTATTCCTCCTTTCTGCCACTTCATTTTGCTCAGGAGTGTACCTTGTAGTTACCTCTCTTTTGATTTCTCTTTCTTGAAGAAAAGAATCAAAATCATGGGAGAAGTATTCTCCCCCTCCATCTGACCTTAGCCTTTTTAGTGATTTACCTGTTTGATTCTCCACAAGAGCCAAATATCTTTTGAAACATGAAAAAACTTCATCTTTGTGTTTCATAAAGAATAGGATAGTCCATCTGCTGCAATCATCAATAAAGGAAACATAATACCTTGATCCAGATATTGAAGCTTCCTTGCTAGGTCCCCATACATCTGTATGAACCAACTCCAAGAGATCTCCATGCATATAACCTTTCTTCATGAATGGTTGTTGGTGCACACCAATCACCAATTGAAGGCTTGGAAGGTTAAAGAGTGAAGGAAGGATCAACTATTGAAGCTTGGAAGAAAGACATATTCAGAGGATAAGAGAAGTGTACACATATGTACATTAGAATAGTCATAGGTGACTTAGATCTTTGTTTGAGTAAGAATCTTGTACAAATTGTCTATAAATACTTTGAGAAAAGTCGGGGCATGTATGAGAGCATATGTAGAAACCAAGATTGAGGAAGTTAGGAGTCAAGAGATAGAGAAAAGTTAGTTGAGTTAGCTCTCATCACTCAGTTGTAATTTTCTGAGTTAATGAAGAAATATTGCGCCCGATCTTTTCGTGTCTGCTCCTTCTGTGTTTGATCAATTGTGAAATCCTTTTGAGGATATCTAAGTTGTTAGTTAATGAGCCTGTGACCTGAATTTCAGAGTCTAATTGTAAACAGGCTAGGAGAATTGTGAGTAGGAACATTCATATGTGTTGAGTGTCTACAGTTCTCTGAAACAGGCGCAAATTTTGAGTTTAATCTTTTGGTCAGTGCTCACTCCATAGTTTAAAGTTTTGTGCAAGCAAACACTTAATCTTTAAGTTGGAAGGTGATCTACTCGTGGCTAAAAGCATTTGGCAAAACGGGTTAGATATTGTGAGAACCAAAGTTAAGAAGTTAGGGGTGTCTAAATCGACTTCTCAGAAGTGCAGATTCAGACATAGGTAACTTGTGAAGACAATTTCTCAAGTTATACTAAAGCTTATGAAGTAATTCAACTTGTAGGTGATGCGCAATCTCTAGGAGATGATTCGTACAAAGTTTCATCAAAAACTTTACACATTTGATAAGTCAATGTGAAGAAATTCTGCAGCAGACTTTTCTGTGTTTCATCTTCTTCACATATTTTCTCAGATTTGATAATTTGGAGATAGGACCTCTAATTAAGTGAAGGTTTTGGCTTACTCTTGATATAGAGGTGTTCTAAATTCAAGAGTAGGTTGTTCTTTTGGAGATTAACACTCTCCATCAGTGGTATCAGAGCAGGAGACATCAAAATCAAGGAAAGGAAGGTCCCGGCTGCTGCAGATTCAAGAAGTTCAACATTTGAAGAACAAAGAAGTGAAAGCTTGGAGTCAAAAGCCTGAGGAGAAGACTACTCGACATCAAGAAAGGCAAAAGGAGTCTAATTTGAAGTAAAGGTACATACATTGTTTGTAAAGCTTGAAGATTTCAATATACAGGTGGATACAAGATGGGAGATGCTCTACAGATAGAGAAATTGGATAGGGAAAACTATCCTGCATGGTCAATGAGGATGGAAGCTCATCTTATGAGCAAAGATTTAATTGCTTACATCACAGGAGAAGAAGAGAAGCCACAGTTCAGAGATCCTAGTGTTCCAACTAGGGAAGAGTTAGCAGATCTGAAAAATTGGATGAAGAAAGATGCTCAAGCTAGGAGCATTATCTATATGGGAGTCAATGATTACTTGTTACCTCATACTAGAGGTCTTGAAAGTGCTACTGACATATGGAATGCTTTGGAGGAGCATTTCCAGAACACTACAAAGTCAAGGAAGGCATCCTTATGGGCAGAGTTTACTACCTTTAAGAAGAAGGCCTCTCAATCCATCTCAGACTATGTAACAAGGATGAAAGATATTGCAGATGCTTTAGGAGCTGTTGATGAAGACATTGAGGAGGATAAATTGGTAAGGCGAATCCTTACAGGGTTGAGAGGTGATGACAAATGGAAGCCATTTATTTTGTCTACAGAACTATCACTTGACCATTTCACTCCTGATTTAAATCAATTGTTAGGTCATATGCTAACATTTGAGCAGGATGTTAAAGGAGATGGTGACAAGAGTACAGGACATGCAATGTACTCAAAGGACAAGAAGAAGAATAGCAAAGGAAAACAACAAGCAGGTGAAGATGAAGGAACAACTACTCAAGCCAACTTCCTAAGAGGAAGAGGAGGTGGCAAAGGTAGAGGAAGAGGCAGGAACAACAAAGATGGAGGCAAAGCTTGCTGGATTTGTGGTAAGACAAATCACTTAGCTAATGATTGTTGGCATAATAATCAGAATAATGGTGGATACAATCAGAATTATAATACAAGAGGAAGAGGTGGCAGAAATCAAAGAGGTAATTACAGAGGTAGAGGTGGAAGGAATTACTTTGGAAGAAATGCAGGTAGAGGATTCCAAAGTCAACAATACAACAACACCTACTACAATTATGCTTCAGATCAAAAGGAAGATTCAACATTGATAATGAATGCAACTTGTGAAAGGCAGAGTGAAGATCAAAGAGTCTTCTACATTGACTCAGGGTGTAGCAATCACCTGAGTGGTAACATATCTTTGATGACTGATTTGGAAAGTAAAGTTTTTAATCATGTTGTTCAAACAGGTGACAACACAAAGCACAATGTGAAGTCAATTGGATCAGTGAAGGCCAAGGATGGAAGCACCTTATTGAGTAAGGTTTTGTATGTTCCTACAATCCCTAAGAATTTGATAAGTGTAGGTCAAATTGTTGAAAAGGGATATGAAGTAAGGTTCACTAATGATGGAGTATATGTGGAAGATCCTAGCCAAGGGTATAAACAGATTGTTTCAGGGAAAAAGGAAGGAAGATTATTTACATTGAAGATTCAAGGCAACATTGGTCATGCTATGTTTACATATGGAGGTCATAAGATCTCTGAGTTAGATCTTTGGCACAAGAGGCTTGGACATTTCAATGAAAGAGGTATTAAAGATATGGTTAACAATGGTTCAATACTTGGATTGCCTAATGTTGCAGGTCAACATATGACATACAAATGTGAGGCATGTCAATTAGGTAAGGCTCATAAGAACTCTTACTCCAAGCATGGTTTTATGCACTCAGAGAAGCTTGAGTTGGTACACACAGATGTGTGGGGACCATCAAAAGATTTCAGTATAAATGGATCAAGGTATTATGTGATTTATGTTGATGATGCTACTAGGTGGATCACTATCTATGTGATCAAAGATAAGTCAGAAGTGTTTAATACATTTAAACACTATCATGCATATGCAGAAAGAATTACAGGTCATAAGTTGAAGAGACTAAGGTCAGATGGAGGGGGAGAGTATTTCTCTAATGAGTTCAGTGATTACTTATGGAATGCAGGTATAAAAAGGGAAGTTACTTGCAGGTACTCTCCTCAACAAAATGGTGTTGCAGAAAGGAGGAATAGAACACTTGTTGAGTTTGCAAGATCCATGATGAAGGAGAAAAATTGCCCTAATTATTTGTGGGCTGAGGCTGTAAATACAGCCACTTATTTGGTCAATAGGTTACCATGTAAAGCCTTGCAGGGTATGACACCATATGAGGCTTGGTGGGGTAAAAGACCTACCTTGGATCATTGCAGAGTTTTTGGGTGTGTGGCATATGCATATGTGCCATCACAATTAAGACACAAATTGGAACCTAAAGCTGAAAAGTATGTTTTCATTGGCTATGATGATAAGCAGATGGGCTATAGATTGTGGAGTCCATCTACAAAGCAATTTATGGTTTCTAAAGATGTTACATTTGATGAACAAAACACTTGGTATGCAGGTACAATCAAAATCAATACAGATGATGAAGAAGAAGTGAGTCAAAGAAAAGGTAAATCAAAAGTTCAAATATTTGATGAGCAAGAGAATAATGAAGTGCAGGTTGAAGTGGAAGAGACACCAAGATTTGATCCTGAATGTGAAGAGCCAGAAACCTCAAGGAGTGGAGAACTCAGAAGGTCAACAAGAAATAGGTGGCAACCTACAAGGTATAGTTATGATACTTCATTTCTAGCCACAAAAGATTATGCTTATATGGTGAATACAGATGAAGACCCTTCTACATATGAAGAGGCAAAAGGTAAGGAAAAATGGGAGAATGCTATGCAGGAGGAATATGATGCACTATTGGAGAATCAAACTTGGGATTTGGTTCCTAAACCAAATAGTTAGAAGATTATTGGATGCAAGTGGGTCTATAAGACAAAAAGGTTTGCAGATGGAAGTGTGTCTAGATACAAAGCTAGACTTGTTGTCAAAGGCTTTGCTCAAACATATGGTATTGATTATGATGAGACCTATAGTCCTGTGGGAAAGATGACAACCATAAGGACACTTATTGCTATTGCTGCATGTAAAGGTTGGAAGCTATGTCAACTTGATGTGAAAAATGCTTTTTTGAATGGTTACATTTCAGATCATGTATTTATGGAGCAACCTCAAGGGTTCAGAGATAAAAGATATCCAGATCATGTGTGCAAGCTCAAGAGAGCTTTGTATGGCTTGAAGCAGGCCCCAAGGGCATGGAATTATAGACTTGTGAAGTTCCTAAAAGAACTTGGTTTTCAGGTGTCTAAAGCAGATAGTAGCTTGCTTGTCAAAGCAAGTGAAAATGGTTTCATATACATGTGCATATATGTTGATGATATAATTCTTACAGGTACAGATGAAGAAGGAATACAAAAGCTCAAGAGGCAAATGGAAAAGGAGTTCAAGATAAGTGACTTGGGAGACTTATCATATTTCTTGGGCATGGAGATTACATATACTCAACATGGAGTATTTGTGACCCAAGAAAGGTATTTGAAGAACTTGTTAATCAAGTTTAAAATGGATGATTGCAGGGTAGCACCTACACCAATGGAGGTGAATCATAAATTGAGTAAGTATGGAGGTGAAGAATTCAAGGACATGAGACAATATCAGAGTTTGGTTGGTAGTCTTATCTATGCTACTCTAACTAGACCTGATTTATCATATGCAGTAGGGGTTTTGTCTCAATTTATGCATTGCCCAAGGAAAGAACATTGGATTGCAGGACAAAGGGTGTTGAGGTACATTAAGGGTACACTCAATGAAGGTTTGTATTATGGGTTTACCTCAGATACAAATATCAAAATTTATAGTGATGCAGATTGGGCAGGTAATCCAGATGATAGAAGGTCTACATTTGGATATATGTGTTATGTGGGAGATAAACTTATCTCATGGTGTTCCAAGAAGCAACATACAGTTGCTTTATCTTCTACAGAAGCAGAGTATAAAGGCATGGTTGAAGCTGCAAAGGAAGTGATTTGGCTCAAGACCTTGATGAAGAGTCTTGACATTATGCATGGGGTACCAATCATATATGGAGATAACATGAGTTCATTGTATTTAGCTGCTAATCCTGTTTTTCATGCCAAGACCAAACATATTGAGATTCAGTATCACTTTCTAAGAGAGAAAGTGATGGATAAAGAGATTGAAGTAATCCATACTTCAACAAAAGATCAGATAGCTGATATGCTTACAAAAGGCTTGGATGGACCAAAGTTACAAAGGTTCAAAGACATGGCAGGTATAAAGAAAATAGTGAAGACCTCAATTGATGATTGAGGGGGAGCTGTTGGTGCACACCAATCACCAATTGAAGGCTTGGAAGGTTAAAGAGTGAAGGAAGGATCAACTATTGAAGCTTGGAAGAAAGACATATTCAGAGGATAAGAGAAGTGTACACATATGTACATTAGAATAGTCATAGGTGACTTAGATCTTTGTTTGAGTAAGAATCTTGTACAAATTGTCTATAAATACTTTGAGAAAAGTCGGGGCATGTATGAGAGCATATGTAGAAACCAAGATTGAGGAAGTTAGGAGTCAAGAGATAGAGAAAAGTTAGTTGAGTTAGCTCTCATCACTCAGTTGTAATTTTCTGAGTTAATGAAGAAATATTGCGCCCGATCTTTTCGTGTCTGCTCCTTCTGTGTTTGATCAATTGTGAAATCCTTTTGAGGATATCTAAGTTGTTAGTTAATGAGCCTGTGACCTGAATTTCAGAGTCTAATTGTAAACAGGCTAGGAGAATTGTGAGTAGGAACATTCATATGTGTTGAGTGTCTACAGTTCTCTGAAACAGGCGCAAATTTCGAGTTTAATCTTTTGGTCAGTGCTCACTCCATAGTTTAAAGTTTTGTGCAAGCAAACACTTAATCTTTAAGTTGGAAGGTGATCTACTCGTGGCTAAAAGCATTTGGCAAAACGGGTTAGATATTGTGAGAACCAAAGTTAAGAAGTTAGGGGTGTCTAAATCGACTTCTCAGAAGTGCAGATTCAGACATAGGTAACTTGTGAAGACAATTTCTCAAGTTATACTAAAGCTTATGAAGTAATTCAACTTGTAGGTGATGCGCAATCTCTAGGAGATGATTCGTACAAAGTTTCATAAAAAACTTTACACATTTGATAAGTCAATGTGAAGAAATTCTGCAGCAGACTTTTCTGTGTTTCATCTTCTTCACATATTTTCTCAGATTTGATAATTTGGAGATAGGACCTCTAATTAAGTGAAGGTTTTGGCTTACTCTTGATATAGAGGTGTTCTAAATTCAAGAGTAGGTTGTTCTTTTGGAGATTAACACTCTCCATCAATGGTAACCTGTGAGACTTTCCAATTTGACATGCACTACACTTATAAATCATATGTTGTTTTGACAAATTAGGAAGTCCAAGTACACTTTGGTCCCTATAGATTTGCTTTAATGACCTTTCACCAATATGTGCTAACCTTTTGTGCCATACTTCCAATTCTATGAGTGTCTGACTACCATAATTAAAGAGAGCAATGTTTCTAGTGTCCTGTAATTCAAATGTGAACAATCTACCTGTCTTTTCACCTTTTGCAATTCTTCTGAATCCTTGACTTGGATCTTCAACAAATGCTCCTGCCTTTGTGAACCTGACTTGCAACCCTTTCTCTACTATCTGCCCAACACTTATCAAATTCTTTGTAATGGTAGGGACATAGAGTACCTTACTGAGTAGGTTGATGTTTCCATCAGGTGCTTTGACATTGCCTATTTTCTCCACAGGATGTTTTGTATCATCTCCTGTTTGTACCTCATGCTTATTCCTTGGATCTTCTAAATCTGATAGGAGTGCCACATTTCCTGCCACATGATTTGAACAACCTGAATCTATGTAGAAAACATGCTCATCAGATTTACCTTGTGGCATAGCCATGTTCATGATCAATAATGAATCCTCTTTGTTTGAGTCTTCTGTGTAGTTATTGTAGTCTCTCCTTCCTTTGTAGCCTCCTTGATAGTTTGAATGATTGTAGTTGTTGTAGTTGCCATGGTAGTTGTTGAACCTTCCTCTTGAGTAGCCATAACTTCCTCTATTGTATCCTCTACCTCTTTGATTCCTGGAATTCCTAAAGCAATTTTCAGTTGTATGATTAGTTAATCCACAAATAGAACATGAGTTGGAGTCTTGAGATCTCCCCCTGCCTTGTCTACCTCCTCTTCCTCTACCTCTGCCATGTCTTCCTCTACCTGCATAGTTAGCTTGATATGTACCTGCTTCATCATCCACTTTCTTTGCCTTTCCTTTGTTATCTTTAGACTTGCTTTTATCCGTGTATAAAACTGAAGATTGATTACCTTTAGAGCTTTCTCCATTTTTGATAAGCTTTGCCTCTTGAGTAAGTAGTTGTCCAATGAGTGTGTTGAAATCAGGTACATGCATGTCCATGTACAAATCCATAGCTGTGGTGAATGCTTCCCACTTATCATCTGCCTTCAAGCCATTGATGACCTGCCTTACAATTTGCTCTTCATCTATTATCTCTCCAATGCTTCCCAACTGATCTGCTATGTCCTTGAGCTTTGTGACAAAATCAGTCACATTTTGTTTGGGAGCCTTCTTGAGAGTTGTGAACTCCAGCCATAGTTGATGCTTCCTAGCTTTGGTACTTGAAGAAAAGAAAGCTTCAAGTGCATCCCACACTTCCTGAGATGTCTTACAACGTCTAATGTGAGGCAACAAAAAATCTGAGATAGAGTTGAGGAGATAAGACCTTGCAAGTGCATCCTTGGAGCACCATGTGCTCAATCTTTCTTGCTCTTCTTGTGTTGGTTGACTTTTGTTCCTGAAACTTGGCATAACTTCATCTCCAGCCACATAACCATATAAACTTCTACCTTGGAGATAGGCTTCCATTCTTAATGACCAAGCTGAGTAGTTACCTCTGTCTAATTTGTCAATTGATGAAGGAAATCCATCTGCCATGTTGTCCAACCTTGCTCTGATACCACTGTGAAGAGATGGATAGGTATGTGCTTGAAGATGAAGAGGTGTTGCAAAATCCTTGATCTACACCAGCCAAATGAACTCCATGAGTATATGGTGGGCCCTTTTAGCTTGCCAATGGATGTATTAGACACCCTATGTACCTTGGAAGATCACTCTCAAAAAGATAGATCAAAATAGATAAGTTGGAGTTAGCTCAGAGGTGAAAACTTGCTATTCTTGGTTCATACACCTGTCTAGTGTTTTACATAATTCTCTGAGCACAGTAGCAATTAGCTTAATTCCTCTTGGGGAAGTTTAAATAGCTTAAAGAGCTAAATTTCAATAGTAGTCTCATAAAAAATAATGAACCACACGCTGAGAATGAGTTTTAACAAGTGATGACATCATCCCGATTTTCACGGGCTGCTATAGAAATAGACCAGTGAGCAGAAAAATCAACATAACTCAAAATGTAGAAATCCAATGATTATGAAAAATTGTATGGTTATACTAGACAGTAAGCTAAATCCAACAAGATTCAAATCACTGAATTTGGATAAGTAACCACTGAGAAATGGCTCTCACAAGATGAGTCAAAAAGTTGGGTACCTGACAGAGAAGTGAAGATGAACAGACCCTGTTGACTTCAAATGAACATAACTGAAGATTGCAACATCCAAACGACATGAAAATTTGTGCGCATATAGTAGACTTATAGAGCTAACTTTACCAAGTTAAATCACTGAAAATGATGCACCAAGCTCAGAGAAAACATCTCTGCAAGCTGACTGAGAAAAATGAGAGTAATGGCAGTGAGTAGTACACTTCACAAGAACATGGAAAGATGAACTCAAATAATCATGAAAATGAAAGTATATTTCTTGTACAATACAATGACTTACTGATACATATGTGTGCCTTGTAATCACACCTTGATATGGCATAAAGCTCAGCTCTTGGAGGTCTTCACATAGGTCTCTCTAACCACGACTAAAACTGCCATCTATTTATAGTTGAGTTTGGGAGGCTAACTTCCCTCAATCACTCTCCAATCAATCAATGATTGATTTGATTCTCTACCTACCACAAATCACGAATTCATGGCTCCTCTTTACATTCTTGATCAAGTGGACTCAACCACTTAAGATTCTCTTACTTTTACATTAAGTAAACTCTTCAAAAGTTACAAGAGGTAGTTCACAAGTGAACTTTACATAGTCTTCTTTTTAAAGCTTCTTCTAAGACTTTGTGAGACTCAAGCCAATACTTAGGCTTGTCATAGACTTGCTCCAACAACCTTGTGCAAAGTTTCATAAAAAACTTTACACAATTCATAAGTTAATGAGAGAGATATGTGCAGCAGTCTTTCTATATAGTCATCTCCTTCACAGATTTTTTCGAAATCTTTATAATTGATAATTGATCCTCTAAAATTGGTGAAGGTTTGAGTTATTCTTGTTATAGAGGTGCTCTACCTACAAGAGTAACTTTTTTCTTTTGGAAATTAACACTCTCCATCACTGGTATCAGAGCAGGAAGCATCAGAATTGAAGGAAGGAGGATCCCGACTGCTGCAGCTGCAAAGAATTCAATATGTGAAGGTTCAAAAGGTGAAAGTTTGAGGGCAAAGCTTGAGAAGGAGGTTATACGACATCAAGGAAGACAAAAGGAACATTATTCGAAGTAAAGGTACATCTATTACTCATATAGGCTGAAGAATTCAATATACAGGTGAAGAAAGAATGGGAGATTTTCTTCAAATAGAGAAGTTGGATAGAGAGAACTATCCAGAATGGTCAATGAGGATGGAAGCTCATCTTATGAGCAAAGACTTCATAGCTTATATTACAGGTGAAGAAGAAAAGCCTTAATTCAGAGATCCTAGTGTTCCAACTAGGGAGGAATTATCAGATTTGAAGAATTGGATGAAGAGAGATGCTCAAGCTAGGAGCATTATCTATATGGCAGTCAATGAATACTTGCTACCTCACATTAGAGGTCTTGAAAGTGCAAGTGATATATTCAATGCTTTGGGGGAGGATTTTCAAAACACCACAAAGTCAAGGAAGGCATCTTTGTGGGCAGAATTTGACAGAACTTGGAGAAGCTTGTAGAAGGTAGAAAAGTGCGTTTCGAAGCGACGAAGTTTGGTCAAGCCAACGGGCACAAGACCAGCCTTTGAGCTTATGGAGACTCAAATAGACCTTCTAGGCATGCTATAAGTGCAAAGAAACACACTATGTACTTTGGAGCATCAAGGAGAATGAGTGGATACAAAACAGATAGGTTCGCGGGTCGACTAGCTCAAAAAACTTACTATCTATGGAAGAGACAATGAACTTCAAATGCCCATAGCGACCAGTGTGATTTTATTGAGAAAAAATCCTTTTATGGGAGTGATACACATAGGGTTGCGTGTATGGAATGCACAAAATTATAAGGAATAAGCAAAATATGCTATAGGAATGAATGTGACATTCACCGGTGGTACTTCCTATTTTTCAGGAATACGTAGAGATTGACCCCGAGGCATAAAAACTCCAATTTCTCCCAATATACTGAATCAAATGCTATGAAAATTTATAGGCACAAACTAGACACTTATAACTTTCCAATGAGTTATCTTGCACTCAATTTGGAGCTCTGGAGAGAGAGCAGCAGCCTCTACAAGATTACTGTTGGCGAAGAAGATGATGCAGAGAATTGAAGGAGCAAGACAATGATGGTCACAAGTGTATGTATATTGCTTCCATGTAATGTACAAGTGATTTCAAGTCTTTATATAGACTCTAGGATTCTTCCACGACTTTTACAAGTTGAATTTGAATTCAAATGAAGGTGGTAATGGTTGTTGGAGGGAATCAATTCACTTTCCTACAATCTAAGAAAAGTGAAGATCTACTTTTAGGTGATTGATTGCTTGATTGAATGCAACTTCAACCACCACAAATTCGTGGGATTTGGGCTCTATCTTTCTACCTTTACATGTTTAAAGCTCAAGGCTTTTATAACGGTAAATGAACCATCAATAATCTCTCAAAAAAATACAATAAATGAGCATATGAAAAAGAACTCTCCAATGGATATTCTTTCGACGCTATAGCCTTTGATGTAGATCAAATCCACCTCAAGCATAGTGTAAGCTTGATGTTCCAACAGCTCCCCCTCAAGCTAAAGTATGCTTGAGTCTTCATTCTGTGATAGGTTGAATACCTGCCATAGCTTTGAATCTACAAAGTTTTATTCCATCAAGTGCCTTCGTCATCATATCTGCTGCTTGCTTTTCAGTAGGAACAAAAGAAATGTCAATCTCCTTTGGCATGAGATTCTCCCTTATGAAGTGGTAATGGACTTCTATGTGCTTGGTTCTCGCACGGAAAATAGGATTTGCTGCTAGATGCATGGAACTTACATTATCTCCAAATATGTGAGGTTTGGAACTCACAAGTCCCAAATCTGTATATAATGCTTTTAACCATATTGCCTCTTGAGTTGCTATGGTCAAGCCTCTGTACTCTACTTCAGTTAAAGATAAAGCAACTGTTGGTTGCTTCTTGGAACTCCATGACACTAGCTTCGAACCTGCAAATGCTAAGTAACCAGATGCACTTTTTCTATCATCCTTAGCTCCTGCCCGATCTGCATCTGAATAGATTTTGATATCCGAATCTGAAGAGTAAGGATAAAATATACCTTCGTTGATTGTACCTTTGAGATACTTAAGTACTCTCTTAGCTACATCCATGTGTGGTCTTCTCGGTGAGTGCATGAACTGACTAAGCACTCCCACACTATATGAGATGTCTCCCTTGTATGAGTAGCATATATCAAGCTACCTACCAAGCTTTGATACTCTTTAATGTCTTCAATTTTCTCACCTTCATAAACACTAAGTTTATGATTCATCTCCAAAGGTTTACTTGCAGGTTTAGTGTTCTCCATTTTGAACTTGAGAAGAAGATCTTGAATGTATCTTCTTTGAGTCAAATACATTCCTTCATCTGTGTATATCACCTGCATACCTAGGAAATATGTGAGCTCACCTAGGTCACTGATTTTGAACTCCTCTTGCATGTGTCTCTTGATCCTTTGAGTGCCATTTAGATCATCACATGTCAGAATAATCTCATCTACATATACACATAGATAGATAACCTCATTGTGATCCCTTTTGATGAATAGAGAAGGATCTAAGCTGCTAGCTTTGAACCCTTGATCTTGAAGATATGTAACCAACCTATAATTCCAAGCTCTTGGAGCTTGTTTCAATCCATACAATGCTTTCTTAAGTCTGCAAACAAAAGATGGATAATTAGGGTTTTCAAAACCTGGTGGTTGTGACATGTATAACTCTTCACTTATCCAACCATTTAAGAATGCATTTTTCACATCAAGTTGGAGGAGTCTCCAATTCCTTGCAGCAGCTACACTTATCAATGTCCTGAATGTAGTCATCTTTGCAACCTGTGAGAATGTTTCCTCATAGTCTATACCATGAGTTTGTGAGCATCCTTTGGCAACTAATCTTGCCTTGTACTTGCAAACTGATCCATCTAATTTTCTTTTAACTTTATATACCCATCTGCAACCAATTACCTTTTGATTTGGCGATATTGGAACCAAATCCCAAGTGTCCATCTCCTTCAATGCATCTATCTCTTCGTTCATGGCCTTTTCCCAATTAGGGTTTCCCTTTGCCTCTTCATAGGTTGAGGGTTCCTCTGAAATAGAGTCTTTTTCCAAGTAGATTGAATGCTTTGTAACAAATGTGGAATCATATCCATACCTTTCTAGTTGTTTCTTCTCTCTTGCTGATCTTCTAGGTGCTTGTTTGGAGCATTCTCCAATCTCTTGCATCTTTGCTTTGCCTCTTGACTTCCATAGCTTGTAGTCCTTTTCCCTTTCATCTTGGTCATTGTCTGTATCACTTCTTGGATCCTGGACCTGTGTATCATGCTTGCTTCCTAATTGATGAGAGTCAGAATCAAGATCATATGGTAGTGTTACCTTTTGTTTGTCTTCATCATACCAAGACCTGTGTTCTTCAAACACAACATCTCTACTTGTAGTGAATTGCTTGGTTGAAGGATTGAAGAACCTGTAACCCATCTGAGTTGAATCATATCCAATAAACACTACCTTTGTTGCCCTTTCATCTAGCTTACCTCTTATTTGTGATGGTACATGAACATAAGCTAAACAACCAAAAACCTTGCAATGTCCAAGACTAGGTTTATTCCATGCCATGCTTCATAAGGAGTCATACCTTGAAGTGATTTGGATGGTAGTCTATTGACAAGGTACACTGCAGTTGACATAGCTTCTGCCCATAGATAATGTGGCAACTTCTTCTCTTCAAGCATTGTTCAGGATGATCCAACCAATGTCTTGTTTCTCCTCTCTGCAATTCCATTTAGTTGAGGAGAGTACCTGGCAGTCACTTCCCTTTTGATACCTTTGTCCTGCAAGAACTCATCAAACTCTTTGGAGAAGTATTCTCCCCTCCATCAGATATGAGCTTCTTTACTGATCTACCTGTATGATTCTCCACATGTGCAACATACTTCTTGAAGCAATCAAACACTTCATTCTTACTCTTCATAAAGTATAGAACAGTCCATCTACTATGGTCGCCAATAAATGAGACATAATACCTTGATCCTGCCAATGAAGGTTCTTGACTTGGTCCCCATACATCTGTATGTACTAAGTCCAATAAGTTGTTGTGGATGTAGCCTTTGCGGTTGAATGGTTGACTTTGTGCCTTCCCAATCTGACATGCATCACATCTGTTGATCATGTGTTGCTTTGATACGTTCAGCAGTCCTAGAACACTTTGATCTCTTATGCCACACTTCAAGCTCACTTAGGGTTTGAGACCCAAAGTTGAATAGAGCTATGTTCCTGGTTTCTCCTACTTCAAAATTAAAGAGCCTACCATGATTCTCACCTCGGGCTATCTTTTTGAAGCCTTGACATGGATCTTCCACAAAAGCTCCATGTTGGGTGAACCTAACTTGCAAGCCTTTTTCAATTATTTGGCCTACACTTATTAGGTTTTAGTAATAGTGGGTACATAGAGAACCTTACTCAGAATGTTTGTCCTGCCATTGGAAGCTTTGACATTACCAATCTTCTCCACATTGTGCTTCGTGTCATCCCCTGTTTGCACTTCATGTCTATGCTTTGGACTTTCCAAATCAGATAGAAGATCAATGTTGCCTACAACATGATTTGAACATCCTGAATCTATGTAGAAAAAATGATCATCTTCTCTACCTTCTTTGTGGCTTAAATTCATAAGAAGCAATGAGTCTTCATGTGGTTCATCTTCTGAATAATTGTTGTAGTCCCTTCTATTATAGCTTCTATTGTTATTGTTGAAGTTGTGTCCACCTCTGCCTCTATTGCTGCCATATCCACCTCTTCCACTTCCTTTCTGGGTCTTCCCATTAAACCAGCAATTCTGAGTGGTGTGGTTGGTCTTATCGCATATGGCACAAGGTTGAACATTGTGACCTTTGGCCTTGTCTTGCTTTGGTCCTTTCTTCTTTCCTTTCCACTTGCTCTTGCTTGCGAAGTTGGCTTGAGAAGTCTCTTCTTCATCTTCTTCCTTCTTCTTGCCTTTCTGCTTCTTATCCTTCTTATCTGCATATAGAGCACTAGTTGAATTGCTATGATAAGAATTACCTTCCTTTATGCTATTGTTGGCTTCTTGATTGAAGAGTTGTCCAAGAAAGATGTTGAAGTCTGGATTTTGCACATCCATGATGAGATCATAAGTCGTCGTGAAGGATTGCCATTGCTTATCACTTCGAATGCAGTGAAGAATTTGCCTCATGTTGACCTCTTCTTCAATCAGCTCTCCAATGGATGCTAACTGATCTGCAACCTCTTTGACCTTGGTAACAAACTCTGTGATGGTTTCTTTAGGTGTCTTCTTCATTTGGTTGACCTCGTTCCAAAGATGATTCTTTCTTGCTTTGGTACTAGCAGAAAAGAAAGTCTCGAGGGCATCCCAAGTCGCTTGAGATGTCTTGCATCCTCTAATATGTGGTAATAGAAAGTCAGAGATAGAGTTTAGTATGTACGACCTTGCTTGAGCATCCCTTGTGCACCAAAGTGTGAGCTTATCTGTCTCCTCTTGTGTAGGTCCTCCTTTGGATCTTGGAATAGGCATAGCTTCATCACCTGCTACAATTCCATAAAGATTTCTACCTTGCAAATAGACCTCCATCCTGATTTGCCAAGCCGTGTAGTTTTGTCGATCAAGCTTCTCGATCATTGAGGGAAATCCATCACCCATCTTGATCTAGCTCTGATACCACTAAAAGAACTTGGAGAAGCTTGTAGAAGATAGAAAAGTGTGTTTCGAAGCGACGAAGTTTGGTCAAGCCAACCGGCACAAGACCAGCCCTTGAGCTTATGGAGAATCAAATAGACCTTATAGGCATCCTATAAGTGCAAAGAAACACACTATGTACTTTGGAGCATCAAGGAGAATGAGTCGATACAAAATAGATAGGTTCGCGGGTCGACTAGCTCAAAAAACTTACTATCTATGGAAGAGACAATGAACTTCAAATGCCCATAGCGACCAGCGTGATTACAATTAGAAAAAATCCTTTTATGGGAGTGATACAAATAGGTTTGAGTGTATGGAATGCACAAAATTATAAGGAATAAGCAAAATATGCTATAGGAATGAATGCGACATTCACCGATGGTACTTCCTATTTTTTAGGAATACGTAGAGATTGACCCCGAGGCATAAAAACTCAGATTTCTCCCAATCTACTGAGCCAAATGCTATGAAAATTTATAGGCACAAACTAGACACTTATAACTTTCAATGAGATATCTTGCACTCAATTTGGAGCTCTAGAGAGAGAGCAGCAGCCTCTACAAGATTACTGTTGGCAAAGAAGATGATGCAGAGAATTGAAGGAGCAAGACAATGATGGTCACAAGTGTATGTATATTGCTTCCATGTAATGTACAAGTGATTTCAAGTCTTTATATAGACTCTAGGAGTGTTCCACGACTTTTACAAGTTGAATTTGAATTCAAATGAAGGTGGGAATGGTTGTTGGAGGGAATCAATTCACTTTCCTACAATCTAGGAAAAGTGAAGATCTACTTTTAGGTGATTGATTGCTTGATTGAATGCAACTTCAACCACCACACATTCGTGGGATCTGGGCTCTATCTTTCTACCTTTACATGTGTAAAGCTCAAGGCTTTTATAACGGTAAATGAACCATCAATAATCTCTCAAAAAAATACAATAAATCAGCATATGAAAAAGAACTCTCCAATGGATATTCTTTCGACGCTATAGCCTTTGATGTAGATCAAATCCACCTCAAGCATAGTGTAAGCTTGATGTTCCAACAGAATTTACCACTTTCAAGACGAAGGCTTCTCAATCCATCTCAGACTATGTAACAAGGATGAAGGACATTGCAGATGCATTAGGAGCAGTTGATGAAGACATTGAGGAAGATAAATTGGTAAGGCAAATTCTCACAGGGTTGAGAGGTGATGACAAATGGAAGCCATTCATTTTGTCTACTGAATTATCACTTGATCATTTTACTCCTGACTTAAATCAGTTGCTAGGACATATGTTAACCTTTGAGCAGGATGTCAAATGTGAAGGTGACAAAAGTGCAGGTCATGCAATGTATTCAAAGGATAAGAAGAAAAATAGCAAAGGGAAGCAACAAGCAAATGAAGATGAAGGCACAACTAGTCAAGCCAACTTCCTAAGAGGAAGAGGAGGTGGCAAAGGTAGAGGAAGAGGCAGGAGTAATAAAGATGGAGTCAAAGCTTGCTGGATTTGTGGTAAGACAAATCACTTAGCTAATGATTGTTGGCATAATACTCAGAGTAATGATGGATATAATCAGAATTTTAACTCAAGAGGAAGAGGTGGCAGAAATCAGAGAGGTACAATACAAAGCACAATGTGAAGTCAATTGGATCAGTGAAGGCAAAGGATGGTAGCACTCTCTTGAGTAAGGTCTTGTATGTTCCTACAATTCCTAAGAATCTGATAAGTGTAGGACAAATTGTTGAAAAAGGTTATGAAGTTAGGTTCACGAATGAAGGAGTGTTTGTGGAAGACCCTAGCAATGGGTATAAAGAGATTGTTTTAGGGAAGAAAGAAGGAAGATTGTTCACATTGAAGATCCAAGGTAATATTGGTCATGCCTTGTTTACTTATGGAGGACATAAGATCTCTGAGTTAGATCTTTGGCACAAAAGACTTGGACATTTCAATGAAAGAGGTATCAAAGATATGGTTAACAATGGTTTAGTGCTTGGATTTCCTAATGTTACAGGTCAACATATGACATACAGATGTGAGGCATGTCAATTAGGTAAGGCTCATAGGCAATCTTATTCCAAGCATGGATTTATGTATTCAGAGAAGCTTGAATTGGTACACACAGATGTGTGGGGACCATCAAAAGATTTTAGTATCAATGGTTCAAGGTATTATGCGATTTATGTTGATGATGCTACCAGATGGATCACTATTTATGTGATCAAAGATAAGTCAGAGGTATTCAATACATTCAAACATTATCATGTGTATGCAGAGAGAATTACAGGTCATAAATTGAAGAGACTAAGTCAGATGGAGGGGGAGAGTATTTCTCTAATGAATTCAGTGATTACTTGTGGAATGCATGTATAAAAAGGAAAGTTACTTGCAGGTACTCTCCTCAACAAATTGGTGTAGCAGAGAGAAGAAATAGAACTCTTGTTGAGTTTGCAAGGTCAATGATGAAGGAGAAAAATTGTCCTAATTATTTGTGGGCTGAGGCTGTAAATACAACTACTTATTTGGTTAAAAGGTTACCATGTAAAGCCTTGCAGGGTATGACATCTTATGAAGCTTGGTGGGGTAAGAGACCTACCTTGGATCATTGCAAAGTATTTGGATGTTTGGCATATGCATATGTGCCATCAAAATTAAGGCACAAATTGGAACCTAAAGCTGAAAAGTATGTATTCATTGGTTATGATGATAAGCAGATAGGATATAGGTTGTGGAGTCCATCTACAAAACAATTCCTTGTATCAAAGGATGTTACATTTGATGAGCAAGGTACTTGGTATGCAGGTACAATCAATATTAATGCAGGTGATGAAGAAGTTGTGAACCAAAAGAAAGGTAAATCAAAGGTTCAGATATTTGATGAAGAGGAGAATAATGAAGTGCATGTTGAAGTTGAAGAAATCCAAGATTTGATCCTGAGTGTGATGAACCAGAAACCTCAAGGAGTGGAGAACTCAGAAGGTCATCAAGACACAAGTGGCAACCTACAAGGTATAGCTATGACACTACTTTTTTGGCTACCAAAGATTATGCTTATATGATAAAGGCAGATGAAGACCCTTCTACATATGAAGAGGCAAAAGGTAAGGAAAATTGGGAAAAAGCTATGCAAGAAGAATATGATGCATTGATGGAGAATCAGACATGGGAATTGATTCCTGAGCCAAATAGTCAGAAGATCATTGGATGCAAATGGGTCTACAAGACAAAGAGATTTGGAGATGGAAGTGTGTCTAGGTATAAAGCTAGACTAGTTGTGAAAGGGTTTGCTCAGACATATGGTATTGATTATGATGAAACATATAGTCCTGTGGCAAAGATGACAACCATCAAGACACTCATAGCCATTGCTGCATGTAAAGGTTGGAAATTATGTCAATTAGATGTGAAAAATGATTTTTAAAATGGTTATATTTCAGATGATGTTTTCATGGAGCAACCCCAAGGATTCAGAGATGAAAGGTATCCAGAGTATGTATGTAAGCTCAAGAGAGCTTTGTATGGTTTGAAGCAGGCCCCAAGGGCATGGAATTATAGACTTGTGAAGTTCTTGAAAGAACTTGGATTTCAAGTGTCAAAGGCATATAGTAGCTTGCTTGTTAAAGCAAGTGATGATGGATTTATTTGCGTGTGTATATATGTTGATGATATAATTCTTACAGGTACAGATGAGAAAGGCATTCAAAGCCTAAAGAAGCAAATGGAGAAAGAATTCAAGATCAATGATTTGGGAGACTTGTCATATTTCTTGGGCATGGAGATTTCATACACTCAACATGGAGTGTATGTGACTCAAGAAAGGTATTTGAGAAACTTGTTGATCAAGTTTAAGATGAATGATTGCAGGGTAGTGATGGAGAGTGTTAATCTCCAAAAGAACAACCTACTCTTGAATTTAGAACACCTCAATATCAAGAGTAAGTCAAAACCTTCACCAAATTAAAAGATCAATGACCAAATATCAATTTCTTGACTAAACTGTGAAGAAAGAAATTCCTCAGAAATTCTGTTGCATAGATCTTGCTCATTGACTGAGTAAATGTGTAAAGTTTTTTATAAAACTTTGCACAAGGTGTTGCCTAAAGATTGCGCACCTTCTCCAAGTCAAATTACTTCAAAAGGTTCAGTAGATCTTGAGAAATCTACTTACCAAGTCAACTATGTCTAAATCTGCACTTCTGAGAAGTCGATTTGGACACCCCTAACTTCTTAACTTTAATTCTCTCAGTATAGAACCCGTTTAAGCAAATGCTTCTAGCCACGAGTAGCTTACCTTCCAACTTAAAGATTAAGTGCTTACTTGCACAAAACTTTAAACTGTGGAGTGAGAAATGATCAAATCATTAAGATCAAAATTTGCGCCTGTTTTAGGAACCAGTGAGTACTTTCTCACATGTAAATGTTCCTACACACAATTCTCTTAGCCTGATCACAATTAGACTCTCAACCTCTAGCCATAGATTGATTAACTATGGACTTAGATATCTCCAAAAGGAATTCACAAAAGATCTATCACACAGAGAGAAAACACAGAAACATCGGGCGCAATTTTTCTTCTATTTCTCAGAAGTTTACAACTGAGTGAGGTTGATGAATTCAACTCACTTCTCATGTGTCTAATGACACTCTCTACTTCTCAATACACTATTCTCATGATCTCCTATTGTCTCCACTCTATGCCCCGACATTTTTCCAAAATATTTATAGGCTATGTACAAGTTTATGACTTTTCAAAACTCTAAGTGATCTATGTCTTCACTAATGTACATATGTGTACATATCATTCATCCTGTGAATGTATCCATCTTCTTTGCTTCAAAACTTGATCTCATCTCCATCCTTTGTCCTTCAAATCTTCAATTGGTGATTGGTCTGCACCAACAGCTCCCCCTCAATCATCAATTGAGGTTTCTATAACCTTCTTTATGCCTGCCATGTCTTTAAACTTCTGTAGCTTTGGTCCATCCAAGCTCTTTGTAAGCATATCAGCTATCTGATCTTTTGTTGAAGTATGTATGACTTCAATCTCCTTATCCATCACCTTCTCTCTTAGAAAGTGATACTGTATCTCAATGTGTTTGGTCCTGGCATGAAAAACAGGATTAGCAGCTAGATATAATGAACTCATGTTATCACCATAAATGATAGGTATGCTCTGTATAGTGTCAAAACTCTTCATAAGAGTCTTAAGCCAAATCACTTCTTTTGCAGCTTCAACCATGCCTTTGTACTCAGCTTCTGTAGATGACAAAGCAACTGTATGTTGCTTCTTTGAGCACCAGGAGATTAGCTTATCTCCTACATAACACATGTATCCATAGGTTGACCTTCTATCATCTGGATTACCTGCGCAATCTGCATCACTATAGATCTTGATATTTGTATCTGATGTAAACCCATAATACAAACCTTCTTTGAGTGTACCCTTAATGTACCTCAACACTCTTTGCCCTGCAATCCAATGCTCTTTCCTAGGACAATGCATAAATTGAGACAAAATCCCTACTGCATATGATAAATCAGGTCTAGTTAAAGTAGCATAGATAAGACTACCAACCAAACTCTGATATTGTCTCATGTCCTTGAATTCTTCACCTCCAAATTTACTCAATTTGTGATTCACCTCCATTGGTGTAGGTGCTACCCTGCAATCATTCATTTTAGACTTGATTAACAAGTTCTTCAAATACCTTTCTTGGGTCACATACACTCCATGTTGAGTATATGTAATCTCCATGCCCAAGAAGTATGACAAGTCTCCCAAGTCACTTATTTTAAACTCCTTTTCCATTTGCTTCTTTAGTCTTTGTATTCCTTCCTCATCTGTACCTGTAAGGATTATATCGTCAACATATATGCACATGTATATGAAACCATTATCACTTGCTTTGATAAGCAAGCTACTATCTGCTTTAGACACCTGAAATCCAAGTTCTTTCAAGAACTTTACAAGTCTATAATTCCATGCCCTTGGGGCCTGCTTCAAGCCATTCAAAGCTCTCTTGAGCTTGCACACATGGTCTGGATACCTTTTATCTCTGAACCTTTGAGGTTGCTCCATGAACACATCATCTGAAATATAACCATTCAAAAAAGCATTTTTTACATCAAGTTGACATAACTTCCAACCTTTACATGCAGCAATAGCTATAAGTGTCCTGATAGTTGTCATCTTTGCCACAGGACTATAAGTCTCATCATAATCAACACCATATGTCGGAGCAAACCCTTTGACAACAAGTCTAGCTTTGTACCTAGACCTTGTAGACCTCCTAAGTTCTCCACTTCTTGAGGTTTCTGGTTCTTCATATTCAGGATCAAATCTTGGTGTTTCTTCCACTTCAACCTGCACTTCATTATTCTCTTGCTCATCAAATATCTGAACCTTTGATTTACCTTTCCTTTGGCTCACAATTTCTTCATCATCTGTATTAATATTGATAGTATCTGCATACCAAGTACCTTGCTCATCAAATGTAACATCTTTTGATACAAGAAAATGTTTTGTGGATGGATTCCACAACCTGTATCCCATCTGCTTATCATCATAACCAATAAACACATATTTTTCAGCTTTAGGTTCCAATTTGTGCCTTAATTGTGATGGCACATATGCATAGGCCAAACATCCAAATACTTTGCAATGATCTAGTGTAGGTCTCTTACCCCACCAAGCTTCATATGGTGTCATACCTTGCAAAGCTTTACAAGGCAATCTATTGACCAAATAAGTAGCTGTATTTACAGCCTCTGCCCACAAATAATTTGGGCAATTCTTCTCTTTCATCATGGACCTTGCAAACTCAACAAGAGTCCTATTTCTCCTTTCTGCTACACCATTTTGTTGAGGAGAGTACCTGCAAGTAACTTCTCTCTTTATACCTGCATCCCACAAGTAATTACTGAATTCATTAGAGAAATACTCTCCCCCTCCATCTGACCTTAGTCTCTTCAATTTTTGACCTCTAATTCTTTCTGCATATGCATGATAGTGTTTAAATGTATTAAACACTTCTGACTTATCTTTGATCACATAAATAGTGATCCATCTAGTAGCATCATCAACATAAATCACATAATACCTTGACCCATTGATACTGAAGTCCTTTGATGGTCCCCACACATCTGTGTGTACCAACTCAAGTTTCTCTGAATACATAAACCCATGCTTGGAGTATGGTTGTTTATGAGCTTTACCTAATTGACATGCCTCACATCTGTATGTCATATGTTGACCTGAAACATTAGGCAAACCAAGCACTGAACCATTGTTAATCATGTCTTTAATACCTCTTTCATTGAAATGTCCAAGCCTCTTGTGCCAAAGATCTAACTCAGAGATCTTATGTCCTCCATATGTGAACATGGCATGACCAATATTACCTTGAATTTTCAATGTGAACAATCTTCCTTCTTTCTTCCCTGAAACAATTTGTTTATACCCATTGCTAGGGTCTTCCACAAACACTCCTTCATTAGTGAACCTTACTTCATAACCTTTTTCCACAATTTGTCCTACACTTATCAAATTCTTAGGAATTGTAGGAACATACAAGACCTTACTCAATAAGGTGCTACCATCCTTGGCCTTCACTGATCCAATTGACTTCACATTATGCTTTGTGTTGTCACCTGTTTGAACAACATGATTAGATACCTTATTCTCCAAATCAGTCATCAAGGCTATATTACCACTCAGGTGATTGCTACACCCTGAGTCAATGTAGAAGACTCTTTGATCTTCACTCTGCCTTTCACAAGTTGCATTCATTATCAATGTTGAATCTTCCTTTTGATCTGAAGCATAGTTGTAGTAGGTGTTGTTATATTGTTGACTTTGGAAACCTCTACCTGCATTTCTTCCAAAGTAACCCCTACTACCTCTGCCTCTGAAATTACCTCTTTGATTTCTGCCACCTCTTCCTCTTGCATTATAGTTTTGGCTATATCCATTATTACTCTGAGTATTGTGCCAACAATCATTAGCTAAGTGATTTGTCTTACCACAAATCCAACAAGCTTTGCTTCCATCTTTGTTGTTTCTGCCTCTTCCTCTACCTTTGCCACCTCCTCTTCCTCTTAGGAAGTTGGCTTGACTAGTTGTTCCTTCATCTTCATTTGCTTGTTGCTTTCCTTTGCTATTCTTCTTCTTGTCCTTTGAGTACATTGCATGACCTCCACTCTTGTCACCATCTCCTTTAACATCTTGCTCAAATGTTAGCATATGACCTAACAACTGATTTAAATCAAGAGTAAAATGATCAAGTGATAATTCTGTAGACAAAATGAATGGCTTCCATTTGTCATCACCTCTTAAACCTGTAAGGATTTGCCTTACCAATTTATCCTCCTCAATATCTTCATCAACAGCTCCTAATCCATCTGCAATATCTTTCATTCTTGTCACATAGTCTGAAATGGATTGAGAAGCCTTCTTCTTAAAGGTGGTAAACTCTGCCCATAAGGATGCCTTCCTTGACTTAGTAGTATTCTGGAAGTGCTCCTCCAAAGCATTCCAAATATCAGTTGCACTTTCAAGACCTCGAATATGAGGTAACAAGTAATCATTGACTGCCATATAGATAATGCTCCTGGCTTGAGCATCTTTCTTCATCCAATTTTTCAAATCTGCTAACTCTTCCCTAGTTGGAACACTAGGATCTCTGAACTGTGGCTTCTCTTCTTCTCCTGTGATGTAAGCTATTAAATCTTTGCTCATAAGATGAGCTTCCATCCTCATTGACCATGCACGATAGTTTTCCCTATCCAATTTCTCTATCTGTAAAGAATCTCCCATCTTGTGTCCACCTGTGTATTGAAATCTTCAAGCTTTATGAATAATATATGTACCTTTGCTTCAAATTAGAATCCTTTTGTCTTTCTTGATGTCGTATGGTCTCCTCCTCAAGCTTTGCCTTCAAGCTTTCACCTTTTAGTTCTTCAGTTGTTAAATTTCTTGAATCTGCAGCAGTCGGGATCCTCCTTTCCTTGATTTTGATGTTTCCTGCTCTGATACCACTGATGGAGAGTGTTAATCTCCAAACGAACAACCTACTCTTGAATTTAGAACACCTCTATATCAAGAGTAAGTCAAAACCTTCACCAAATTAAAAGATCAATGACCAAATATCAATTTCTTGACTAAACTGTGAAGAAAGAAATTCCTCAGAAATTCTGCTGCATAGATCTTGCTCATTGACTGAGTAAATGTGTAAATTTTTTGATAAAACTTTGCACAAGGTGTTGCCTAAAGATTGCGCACCTTCTCCAAGTCAAATTACTTCAAAAGGTTCAGTAGATCTTGAGAAATCTACTTACCAAGTCAACTATGTCTAAATCTGCACTTCTGAGAAGTCGATTTGGACACCCCTAACTTCTTAACTTTAATTCTCTCAGTATAGAACGCGTTTAAGCAAATGCTTCTAGCCACGAGTAGCTTACCTTCCAACTTAAAGATTAAGTGCTTACTTGCACAAAACTTTAAACTGTGGAGTGAGAAATGATCAAATCATTAAGATCGAAATTTGCGCCTGTTTTAGGAACCAGTGAGTACTTTCTCACATGTAAATGTTCCTACACACAATTCTCTTAGCCTGATCACAATTAGACTCTCAACCTCTAGCCATAGATTGATTAACTATGGACTTAGATATCTCCAAAAGGAATTCACAAAAGATCTATCACACAGAGAGAAAACACAGAAACATCGGGCGCAATTTTTCTTCTATTTCTCAGAAGTTTACAACTGAGTGAGGTTGATGAATTCAACTCACTTCTCATGTGTCTAATGACACTCTCTACTTCTCAATACACTATTCTCATGATCTCCTATTGTCTCCACTCTATGCCCCGACATTTTTCCAAAATATTTATAGGCAAATATGTACAAGTTTATGACTTTTCAAAACTCTAAGTGATCTATGTCTTCACTAATGTACATATGTGTACATATCGTTCATCCTGTGAATGTATCCATCTTCTTTGCTTCAAAACTTGATCTCATCTCCATCCTTTGTCCTTCAAATCTTCAATTGGTGATTGGTCTGCACCAACAGGTAGCACCTACTCCAATGGAGGTGAATCATAAATTGAGCAGGTATGGAGGAGAAGAGTTCAAGGACATGAAGTTATATCAAAGTTTGGTTGGCAGTTTGATTTATGCTACTTTAACTAAAACTGACTTGTCATATGCAGTTGGACTATTATCTCAATTCATGAATTGTCCTAGGAAAGAACATTGGATTGCATGTCAAAGAGTGTTGAGGTACATTAAGGATACACTCAAAGAGGGTTTGTATTATGGTTTTACATCAGATACAAACATCAAGATATATAGTGATGTAGATTGGGCAGGTAATCCTGATGATAGGAGATCAACTTATGGATACTTGTGTTATGTGGGAGATAAGTTAATTTCTTGGTGTTCAAAGAAGCAACACACAGTTGCTTTATCATCTATAGAAGCAGAGTACAAAGGGATGGTTGAAGCTACAAAGGAAGTGATATGGCTTAAGACTCTGATGAAGAGTTTTGACATCATTCAGAGTACACCTACTATTCATGGAGATAACATGAGTTCATTGTATTTAGGTGCTAATCCTATTTTTCATGTCAGAACCAAACACATTGAGATTCAGTACCATTTCTCAAGAGAGAACGTGATGGATAAAGAGATTGAAGTCATACATACTTCAACAAAAGATCAGATAGCTGATATGCTAACCAAAAGCTTGGATAGACCAAAGCTACAGAGATTCAAAGACATGGCAGGTATAAAGAAGATAGAGAAAACCTCAATTGATGATTGAGGGGGAGATGTTGGTGTAGGGCAATCAACAATTGATGTTTCAATGAAGAATTGAAGTCAAGGACTAAAGAAAAAGGTTCAAGTTGTGAAGCATGAAGGAGGAATACATCCAGAAGATGAAGAGGTGTACACATATG